>CAUYLG010053557.1:0-22651 GCA_963573385.1 Cacajao melanocephalus | reverse complement strand
GCATGGAGAAGGCAGGCGCCAGTAGGACGTCCGGCCTCCTGATAAGTGTTATCAGGTGCAGAGGGGGTGAGTATTGTCCATCCGGCTCCTGGCGAGGCTATCGGCCTTACAGTTAATAATGATTAACTTTATATCTTAGTGTTTGAATTACAATGTGTTAAAATAAAATACTTCGTGTGTTATTATTTTTATGAGAAAGGTGTTGAGGTGTTTTAGGTTGTACATGGGGTAGTTGTATGGTGCTTACAAAAGTAAGACTTAATTATCATCTTTATTTAGAAATTAAGTATGCTTTAGGGTGATGTGCATGAATGCCAATTTGCCACAATGTGGAATGTGTAGGCTTTGTGATGAACCAAGGTGGGTTGGCTACACTACATCTTTCAGAATTCTCTTTTTACTGTGTTTTCATATAGGGTGGGAAGCAAGAGACGCACTCCTGTGAGAGTTGGAAGGGGCTACACAACAACCATATACACACCTCCCAGTGATTCAGTCACACACTAATCTCGGTGCTGCTGTGAAGGAATTTTTCAGCTCTAATTGAAGTTCTTACTTAGTTTACTTTAAGTCTTTTGAGAGATCTATCATACTGGGTGGGTCTGATTTAATTTATCAGAAAAATGTTCAAAGAGAGGAGGCCTTTCCTGCATTTAGAGACTACAAACTTCAGCTCATGCTCGTGAGTTGCATCTCTTGTGTTCCTCGCCAACTTCCACTTGCTTAGTGAGCCCCCGCTTGTGTAAACCTGTCCAGTACATACATATAATTATATATATAAAACGTACTTACAAGAGCTAAATGGCAATTATATTTTACTTTATTTTCTTACTAATTTTATGTTTCTATATTGCCTAGCATTGATAGATGTGGAAATATTACAATAGTTATATTAACTGCTACCCTAATACCTAAATTATGTGATATGCATTTCATCAATTTTCTGAAAAATTGACGTATTAACCATTGTTTTCTTCCATAATTAAGAGAGTGACAGAAGAATGACAAGGAATTTGTTCTTCTTGATGACTGGGAAACAAAATTTGAAAACAATAAAAACTAAGTGTGAATCCTGGCTCTACCACTACCTAGGTGGCATACTCAGGTGTATTATCTCATGTACTTGAGTTATAAAATCTCTCTAAACTTCAGTCTTCTCATCAGTAAGAAAAAGATAATAATTTTATAACCACAAGATGACTACAATATGTTGTAGCTCCTCTTATTAGAAAGTAGATTCTCTACTTAAATTTGGGCTGGACTTGTGAATGGCTCTGTTCATTGGAAGAGTTTGCAGGTGTGTTCTATGAAGATGCGTGAAAACGACTTCCACTTTGGGTTAAATATGCTCCCATTAGATATCTGCCACTTCCACTAAATGAAAAAACTTAGCTTATTGAAAGATGGATGACATATGGTCCTTTAATTTCTGTCACCAAAACTAGGAACCAGCCAAATTAAAATAGATAGCCACTACAGTATATATCTTTCTGCATCTAGATTCTTTCATTTAAATAAAGTTCTCCAAGTTCATCCATACTCTCAAAAATAACAAGATTTTGTTGTTCTTTATGGCTGAATAGTATTCCATTATGTTTATATACCACATTTTGTTTATCCATTTATCTGTTGATGAATACTTAGATTGATTTCACATATTGGCTATTAAGAGTAATGCTTCAGCAAACATGGGAGAACAGATATTTCTCTGACATATTGATAACATTGGTTTCATTTCCTTTGGATATGTACCCAGTAGAGGAATTACTGCATCATATGGTAGTTCTATTTTTAATATTCTGAGTAATCTCTGTATTGTTTTCCATAGCAGCTGTATTTCTTTATATTCCCATCAGTAGTGTGTAAGTACAACTTCACCAATATTTTTTTTGTCTTTTTGATAATAGCCATTCTAACAGTTGAGAGGTGATATC
Organism: Cacajao melanocephalus; assembly: GCA_963573385.1. NCBI lineage: Eukaryota > Metazoa > Chordata > Mammalia > Primates > Pitheciidae > Cacajao > Cacajao melanocephalus. Next base: position 20,717 of record CAUYLG010053557.1, on the reverse strand, counting down.
TTACTGCGGTTTTCATTTGAATTTTTCTGATGATGAGTGATGTTCTTTCATATGACTGTTGGACATTTGTATGCCTTCCTTTGAGGATTGTCTTTTGGTATCGTTTGCCTATTTTTTAATAGGGTTATCTGTTTGGTTGCCATTGAGTTGTTTGAGTTCTTTATACATTTTGGATATTAACCCTTATCAAGTGTGTAGTTTGCCAATGTGAAATCTAAAAAAGTTGATCTCATAGAAGCAGAGAGTAGGATGGTAGTTATCAAAGTCATAAGTGGATAGAGAGGAGGGGTGTTGGCCAAAGAATATATAATCACAAATAGATAGGATAAATATTTTTAAATGTTTCCAAAATAGCTCAGTATACTATATATTAAAAAATAATTGAGAAGTGATTACCTGGCTCCATGTTTGAGAGAAAAGAGGCAGGTGTCATGGGGAGGGAGAAATAAGAAATGACTGTGAAAGGTTATGCAGTGTCTACTTTATGTGATAAAAATGTTCTAAAATCAACTGTGATGACCGTTGTGCAACTCTGTGAACATCCTAAGAATGATTGTGTTATATACTTTGAATGCAGGAATTGTAAGATATATGGATAATATCTCAATGAAACTGTTTAAAAATTAAACAGAGCCACTGAGCAGATTACTACAGACATATTCATGAGCTCACATGAAAGAGCAGATTGTCCCAGATAATCAAAGCCTAAATTACCATTCCCTGGAATTATGAGCTAAGAAAACGGTTGTATTTTGCCGTTAAGCTTGAGATCATTTATTCTGCAGCAAAAGTTAACTTACAGATGTAGTTGGTGGTCATTGTATTAAGTAAAATACGCCAGGCACAGAAAGAAAGGCATTGCCTGACTCACTCATTTTGTGGGATCTAAAAATCAAAACAATTGAACACATGGAGACATACAGTAGAAGGATGGTTACCAGAGGCTGGGAAGGGTAGTGGGGAATGGGGGTGAGGTAGGGATGGTTAATAGTTTTATAGAATTGATAATACTTAGTATTTGATAGCACAGTAGGGTGGCTATAATGTAAATGTATAATGTAAAAAATAATGTAATTGTAAATTTTAAAATAACTAAAGGAATAATTAAATAGTTTGTAACACAAAGGATAAATGCTTGAGGAAATGGATACTACATTTTCCGTAATGTGATTATTAATCATTGCATGCCTGTATCAAAATATGTCAAGAACACCGTAAATGTATACACCTATATGTATCCACAACAATTAAAAATAAAAAATTTAAACAACCTATTATGTACCCACAATTAAAAATAAAAAATTTAAACAAATCTGCTAAGAATTGTTATGAGGCTTAATCAGGTATTATATTTGTCATGTTTAGCACACAGTAAATAATGTTTCATGTTTAATCTTAAAAACTGGACACAGTGATTTGTCAGCTGTTGATCTGGTCTCCAAATTCACTTACGGAAACTTTAGTATTGCTGAATATTTTATAACAATAAAATTTTACAAATATACGTAAATTAAAATTTTAACCTTACTGATGCATGATTCTACTGCTTGATCTTCATTCTAACACTAGTTGGATGCCATTAATTCATTTTATAAATAAACCAAAAGTTAGGAGACTTACTGTCTTAACAGACAGCCACTTATAGTCACAGCCAGTCTTCAAACTGAGATCCCCTAACTCTAAACAGGGACTTTTTCAGTTATATTCCAACTGAACAATGAATCATAACATTGAACTGTGGTAGGAAATAATTAATGCAAATGCCATCTTCATAACTTCCTTTGTGTTAAAAATGTTCATTTCATAAAAAAATCGTATTGAGGTAGAAAGAAGCGACACATTCTGAGGGTAGTAACTGACACTGTATTAAACAGTGACAATGAATTATTTTCTCTGGGGAAAGGCAAGGATTTTCTGGGTAAAACAGGACTTGAACTGGTAGAATTAGTTAGATTGAAACCCAGTTCATGTGACTAAAAGGAAAGTGAAGAACAGGAATAATTACATATGTAAATGAGGTAGGGAAGATTATGATAGGAACATAGATAATGCATTACTTGTTTAGAGTGGGTTTAAAGAGTTGGAGTATTACATGGGGGACAATTTTCTAACCTCCAGGTTAGTACTTACAGTCATTGGTTTACATGTCTGAGTCCCTATTAGTTTACCCACTCTATGAGTGTGACAAAGAATATATTTTTAAATTATTCCACGTTGTGAAAAGCTACTACAAAGTAATGGCTCAAAAGTATATGAGCTAAATTAACGTAATGTTTGTCTATGGTGTTACAACCTAATGCCAGTATGCTGTGCCTGGAAGCCAATCACATCATCAAAAGAGGCAATTTGAGATTTTCAAAGTGGACCTCCAAAGATTGAAAGTGCAGCTAACCAAGACAACTGTTTAAGTAGAAAACATTTCTGTTATTGTTTGGAAATCTTGTTAAAATAATTGCCTATTGTCTTATATTAAGAAATTGTGAAGACAAAGACATCATTTTGCATTGTTTCTTTTACTCTTTCTAACTCATAATATTGTGTATTATGACTTCTTTTACTTAAAATGCACACACACAAAGACAAATATGTATGAAGAAATATATTTAATGGTATCTAACTAGAGGTGCCTGATGCAGTTTCTATACTTCCCACTAAAATATGATGTGGGTAGAAAAAAAGGATGGAAATGACATCGACCTCTAAAGCTACATTTATTAATTATTTTTATCAATTGAGTAGACTTTGCAAACTCAGACAATTAACAGCAACTATGGAACAAAATAGGTAGTTTACACATACAAGAAAAAAGGCATAACTGGCAATATAATAATAAAGGCCTTGATATCTGTGGAATAAGGGAGGAAGTGAAATGAAAAGGTATGCTATAAGTGTAAGTAGGTGGAGAATTAAAATGCTGTGTTAATTTTTGTAGTAAATTACTATGAAAACATATGATAATTTGCAATAGCATTAAACCTAGTTGTAGATAGAACTAAAATGCTTTCATCTCTTATAAAAATAATTATCTTGTATTTTATGTAAAAACATACATATTCAGAATTAAAATCATAAAAAATGCCTACATTAACTAATTATAAAGTAATCATACAGTTTGTATATATAATATATATATTTATATATATATAAATCATTTGTATGTTCGATTGTAAAATATACATTTGAAAACAAGTGAACATTTGATTATGCTGAACTGGCATTTTGGTTTATCAGTGAGCACACATACATATCAGTCTGGAAATTTTGTTGCTACTGACCACGCAGACAATATTATATTTTCCTTTCAAGTATAGGCATTTAGAACTACAAGTATAAGACTTTTCTATATGAAAGCAATTGTTTATCTCTTTTACATATAAGAGAATCTCTAACTTAATGATGGCTTGACTAACAATTTTTCAATTTATGATGAGTTTGCTGAGATGTGTCCCCATTGTAAGTTGATGAGCACCTTTACATGAAATTAAGCATTTCATAATCTAACAAGCTCATGTATAGGAAGTGTAGTCCACAGAGAGAAGGAGAGATTTGGAACAAGTCACCTTCAGTGTTTGAGAGTAGTTATTATTCCTCTGAAAGTGTACAGCTTATAAACTTGCAGAGGCAACTTGTAGGATTCATAATTTTATTTTAAATCTAACATAATGCTGTTATAGAAAAATAATCACAAGATCAATTGTTTACCGTAGCCTACCAAATACATACATTGGCCTAGATATAAAAAAATGAAGTGCCCAAAATACAAAATACATTTTTGTTGAATTTCTGTGCAAAGAAGTAATATATAATATTAGAAATTATCTTTGACATTCACTAGTGAAATACGGGTTTTACATTTTTGTCAGTTGATTATTTTTATTGCTGTTTAAGGTGTATAAAAATTGCAAAAATTGCATAGAAAGTTCTCGTATACTCTTTGCCCCTCTTTAACCTCCCTGTCCCCCTCCCCCACTTTGTAATTGGCATGTTCCATTAGTATGGTACATTCCTTACAATGATGAACCAATACTGTTGCATTATTATTAACTAAGGTCCACAGTTGTTAAGATTTACTCTTTTGTGTGTACAGTTCACGTGTTTTACCAATGCATAATACCATGTAGCCACCATTACAGAATCATACAAGATTGTTTCCCTACCTGAAACATCCCTCTTTCTGCCCCACCCACCAACTCTCTGGCAACAAATATCTTAATTGGTTTTCTCAGAATACAATATAGTTAGAAGTATACAGTATGCAGGCTTTCAGGAATGTTTTATTGTACATAATAACATATAATTAAGTTTTTTGTCTTTTTATGGCTTGATAGCTCACCTATTTTTGTTGCTGTATAAAATCCATTGTATAAATGTACTCACAGTTGTGTTTTACCTATTCATCCATTGAAGAACATCTTGATTGTATTCAATTTTTGTCAATTTGACTAAAGCTTCTAGTTTATTTGTATGCAGGTTTTGAGGTTTTCAACTCATTTAGGTAAATAAGTAATAGTGAGATTTCCAGATCATATGGTAAGCCTATGTTTCTCTTTGTAAAGAACAGCCAGAAGTTGTCTGGCAAAGTGGTTGTATCATTCTGCTGTCCCAAAGCAATGAAAGAATTTCTGTTGCTCCATATCCTCTCCAGTTTTGGTGTGTTTTGGAACATAATTATTTAGGAGCTTAATTAATTATGTTTTTTAAAAAAATTGATTTTTACTATTTGATTTTTACTTTGATGAAGATCCAAATCTATTTCTCTTTATCGGAGATTTAGACATAGTCTAGTAGCTAAGAGGTTAGGTCCCAGAAACTTCAAACATACTGCTTACTTCATAAGAAAAAATAGGGTAACTATTTAATATGTGCTTCAGTAACTTGATAGGTAAAGTAGAGATAATAATATCATCTACCATTTAGACGAGTTAACTTGCAGAGAGCCATAGTCCACCCGAGTTACTATAATTAAGATATGTCATAAAATAATGATAACAGTATCTGGCCCATAGTAAAGTCTTTAAAAACCATTTCATTCACGGCTGGGCATGGTGGCTCATGCCTGTAATCCCAGCCCTCTGGGGGGCCTAGGCGGGCAGATATACGAGGTAAGGAGATCAGGACCATTCTGGCCCACGTGGTGAAACCCTGTCTCTACTAAAAATACAAAAAATTAGCTGAGCGTGGTGGTGCTCCCAGTTAAGCACTGAGGCAGGAGAATCACTTGAACCAGGGAGTCAGAGGTTGCAGTCAGCTGAGATCGTGCCACGACACTCCAGCCTGGACAAAAGGGCGAGACTCCAGCTCAAAAAACAAACAAACAAAATAGTTTCATTCATTTTTAAACCAAAGAGAAACTGTTAGACATATGAGTGTACATTGATAGAATTGTTCTAATTATTTTTGATTTTCATTTAAACATAAGACCCAACACCATAAAAACTCTAGAAGAAAACCTAGGCAGTACCATTCAGGACATGGGCATAGGCAAGGACTTCATGACTAAAACGCCAAAAGCAATGACAACAAAAGCCAAAATAGGCAAATGGGATCTAATTAAACCTAAGAGCTTCTGCACAGCAGAAGAAACCGTCATTAGAGTGAACCAACAACCAACAGAATGGGAAAAAAAATTTTTTCCCACTTTGTCTGCCTTTTCTTAGTTCCATACAATGAGCAATTGGTGTGAATGAGTTTAATGACTAATAACTGGAGTTGGAAATGAGAGCATAAACACACAAGAAAGAACTAAGATATATGAATATGTACATCATTTCCATCCTTTAGATTATTTTACATTGTCATTAATACAATCAATTATTCTACACAATTCATAAATAGCTAAGGAAATCAAAACTCAATAGTGTTATATGACCTTCTTCAAGATCACTCTCTGAGTAAGCTAATGCTGCCATAACAAAACATCAGACTGGGTGGCTTTATCACTGGAAAATTTTGTTCTCACAGTCTAGATGTTGGAAGTCCAAGATCAAGGCGTCATTAGGGTTGGTTTCTCTGAGGCCTCTCTTCTTGCTCAGAGCTGACTGCTTTATTTGTATCCTCACATGTCCTTTAAGGTGTGTTTTCACCTTCCTGGTGTTTCTCTTCTTATCAGTACACCAGTCAGACTGGATTCAGGCTCGCCCACATTACCTCATCTATCCTTAAATACTTTTTAAAGAACCTCCGTCCAAACACAGTCACATTCTAAGGTACTGTGGGTTAGGACTTCACCGTATGACTTATATGGGAGGCAGAATCAAGTCCATAACAATCACATAGCTATTAAATAATAAAACTGAGTTTCTTACCTTCAGACTCCAAAGTACATGTTCCTTCCATTATACCACATTATGTATGAAATCAAACATAGGTCTAAGGCTAAAGATAAAGGTAAGAGTAGGGAGTGCATAGAGAACAGAAATTATCCGAGGAGGCTCGTGTTCAATTTCTAATACTTGAATTATTGTCCAGTCTGCACTGAGTTAAATTACACTTATTCCCTCTTTGGATTAAAATAAAAATGATTCTTGCAAAAAATCCCTTATAACTCTAACGGTGAAAACAAAATATGATCGCACCAATGTAAGAAGATTACAAAATTGACTCGAAATTAAGCTATAGTGCTGTTGAAATTCTCTTCTTTCATGAAGATAATTCTTAAGTATTTAGAGCAATATTAAACATTTATAATAAAATTACCCCTCAGAATAGTGAAATATGCTTTGAAACCTCGGATATCCTCATCTTATTTTCTTTCCATGCGTTGGTGACTTTGCTTGTTATAATTCTCTGGACATTGGAATTCTCTTTCTGCTTTAACCTTTAAGAGAGTCTAAAACTCTTCACACCAAAGGGTACATGATAAAAGCTGACCTTAAAAAAAGTCTACATATCTAGTCCCTCTATATATAACAATGATTTTTAATTAAATAAATATGTGTCTAAAAAATGGAATTTCTGTTTGCCCAGTACATGAGTAAATGTTTTAAGGATGTTAATAATTCCTGATATTATATACAGTTAACAGTAACTTTTTGTGCTTGAATCCATTGATTTTTTCCCCGTTTAAGACATGCAAAGAAATGAACACAGATTTAAATGTAGATATAGAATTGTAAGATATGCATATATATTTTTGTACGTGTTAATGTGTAAAGATGAATACATCTCTCTCTATATACACATACATATATATTTTAAAGCAGCTTATTTAAGATGAGAATTTTATGGTTAACTTTAAAATAGAGCTTGTTGTCTTTTGTTAATATAATCTTCCATGTATGAAAATAAACAGTGTGGCTCGAGTAAGGATTTTTGCATATCTTCATTACTCCAAAAACAAAGTGACATCTGGGACCCATTCAATAATATAACACTCAGTAATAAACAGTTGAATCAAAACAAATCTCCTTTAAATAATCATTGTATTTTTGCAAATTAACAACAAGAAAAAGAATGCCAGAAGCCTTCCTCTAAAGAAAATTAAAATCCACCCAATACCATTCCTCCATGTTCCTGGGAACTTTTTTGCTTATAGTAATAAGGTAAAAAGTATTTTCTTTTGGCCAGAAGCTTAGAAGAATGAATTCTACAAAAATGCTTCAGGCCATTGTTTTTATTTTTAGTGTTTCCAGCTGTATATTCTTAACATCAGAATCTGGGTTGATTTTGCTTTAAAAGATTAAAGCATTTTTCAGTTCTGAAACAAATATAGTTTCTTAGTACTGGATTTGGTTTGTTTAATGATATTACCTACACTTGTATCTGAGCAATAAAACATTCAAAACACTATATGGTGAGAGCGTCTTGAAATAGCAAAATCATACCTAAGTGTACAAATAGGCATGGTGCATTTTAAGAGTTTCTGATGTTTAAAGACACATTTTATAACTGAAATTTAAAAATTACTTTTGTATTTATGGCATTTTATTTTGCATAGCATTTGCTTTCTGTATTCTAATTTAAAATTGCAGATATATTTTTAAATTATGAAAATACCTACTTACGAGGAAAGAAATCCATTTCACTTCATTAGATTTCACTCCTCTCTTAGGGATATTTCTTCAGTGTTGTGTGTTCTTTTAGTCCTTTTCCTATGTGTTTCCATAAATAACTTATTATGCATATCTTTTTATTTTCATAAATGTCACCATACCATACATAGTGTTGTTATGCCTTTTTCTAATGGCAGTACCATAAATTATATACTCAGTGTTTTAACTTTATAGGAAAGCATAAAACTACCTGGTATTGAAATTAGAACATTCTGTTATTTTAAAATGTAGTAAGCAAGGCCCATGGGGAAGGGGATCCTGGAGATCCAGAACTCAGGGCCCTGCTCTAGATGCTGGCTGGGTGTTGGATAATTATCCTTAGTAGGCACAGCTAATACCAGGCCCCTGAGAGAATAGTTTTGTGAGTGAAATCAGAGATCAGAGAAAGAAGGGAAACCCCACAACTAACTTTTTAAAATTAAATTTGTGCAATGAAATCTCCCATTATATATGGTTACATCGATGAGAAAGCCTTCTTTTAATGAGGCTGCAGGCACTCAGTTCTTGTCTTCATTATTGCTAATTGTTTTTTTGTTGTTGTATCAAAAAATGTTAAGGAGCAGTGTCTCCAAATAAAAATAAGGTAACACAATGTACTTTTCTGCTGCTTCTCTCCCATTCAAGATCATCATTCTATAATTACTGCAAGTAAAGATTTGAGTCGATAATCATTCCTAGGTAGGAATATAAGTACTCTTTCATATAATCTTATAAGGAATTCAAACCATTTCTGATTACTCACTCTATTTTTTCATAGATTTCTTTTGTTAAAATATCTTCACAGTGTGAACGGGTTTTGGGGTGCAGGGGAGCACTGAGCTTGCTCCCTGGTGGGCTGTTCTTCCAGGCTCTTGGTCCCTCAGTCAGCCAAGAATGGGAGAGGGGACCACGCTGGGCTCAGTGTGCTCACAAGTAAATACCGGACCCAAAAAGTTATTGCAGAAAGTGATTTATTTAGGCAGAGAGAAGAGAGAGAAAAAGAGGAGAGAGAGAAAGCTTCCACGAAGATTGTGGAAGGGGACCCAAATACGGAATCTGGCCGGGTGTAGTGACAGGGACTTTTAACCTGGGAGGAATTCCCACTTCCTCCAACTCCCCTGGCCAATGAAAAGGGTTCCTTTAAACTTCTGCTGGAGTGATTGACTTTGATCCTTTTCCCATGGGCGCCCAAGTTAAACAGAGATGGAGACATGTGGGAAGGCAGGTAGGACATGTCACTGGGAAGTGCCTGCCCTAGTAATTATGCCCCCTTTTGGACCCGGGAAGACAACACATTCCCTCAACAGAGTAGGTTATAACGACTTGCACGTAAAAGGTTGGTCAAAGGGCCTAAATATGCCCAAGTAGACACTATCTACCTCTATATGCCCAAGGTTTAAGTCAAGAAGTTAATAAGCTAAGCAATTATTCTTAGGGATGTAATGATGAATTTCAAACACACATTTCCATTTTTTGTGCTACATGGAATCATCTAGTACTATTCAATGTGAATATTTTAGTAAGGACATTTCATCTCATGAGTTCTAAGCATATAAACAATTCTGCGAATATTTAGCAGGATAAAATCCCAAATTATCACTGCATGTAAACACAATTATTCATGTCTTTAATGGACATTTCTTAATGTGTATAATTTGTCTTTGTACAAAAAAATCTATTTTGTTATGTAACTCACACCACAATATCCTACATTACAAATCTTCCTTTATAATGCATAAGCTTGGAGTCACACTAAGAACAAGCTATACATTGCTGAGCTCTTTGGAGAAACAGAAAGCTTTGGAAATGAATAAACATCTTGGAAGAAATGACCTGACAAAGCAATAATGAGAAGATCATGCCATTTTTCATGCTAAGCATTTGTCTTGTTTAATAAGAGCTGTGTGTTAAAATTAGTTTAAATTACTGATAACTAGAAACATTATATTGAAAGAGAAAATCAGAACTACCTTAATACTATATTAAGTACACTGATATAAACATTTTATCAAAATGACATACCTTTGATACTGGCATTCAGATTTATTCTCAGACCTTTTTAACTTTTCCTAAAGATCAAGGGCATAGCGTTTTGCATTTTCTATTTTCTTGTAACTTGGGGCCAGTTTTTAACTATTATTGCTTTAAGAATCATGGCTTATGTCTGATGCTGAAATAAGAACAAATTATACAAATACCAGATTATAAATGTAAATGAATACATGGTGAATATAAGAACTATAGGGCAAACCATAAAAATAGTAGTGTATTTGTTAAAATACTTTAGCACACTGCTTTGAACAATAAAATATTATAATCTTAAGTTATGTAAAAGAATAAAATAGAAAGCAAAATTTGTTACGTACTTTTTATTGAATTTCTTCATAGGAGTTAATTTAAGTATCATAATATGTAGTTGAGAGACAGAGGACATGACAGTAACATTTGTCTTCCTGCTGCAGACTTACTTTGGTGAAAATTTCTATCAACCTAAAACAACTTCAAATTATCAATCATATACAATTGCAAACATCAAAATACAGCTGGATTAAAATGCCTGCAATACATTTGTTAGCTTGCTTGTCAAAGTAGGCTACTCACTTTCTTTTAATCTGCAGTTCTTCATGTGTAAAACAGAAAAACAAATCGTATGTGATTTAGGGCTATTACGATGTGTAAATCAGGTGAGAGGCTGCTGCATGATAGTGTCTCAATAAGTGATATATCATTGCATCAATCTAGTCACTGAATATTTGGGGAATTTCTCATCCTTTGTTCAAGGACTTGATGTTTTTAAATGATTACATATATGCTTGTAGTGAACTATCATGAACTATGAAATAAGATATGCAGTTTACAAGATTTTTCTAATATGTTAATTGACTCTCGGGTTTGAACAAAAGAACAATTTCAGTATAGAATCACCTGTGGGATTGAAAGGGAGTTTATGTAAAAGATATCAAGCATCCGCTGGCTAAATACTAGAGAGTTTTGATCTAGAAGGTGACCTAAATATAAAAATTGCCTAATTTTCATATTGAAAGAGGGGATGAGAAAAGATCTTTTGAAAAGAAACTTTAATTTTCCTGAGATTAGCATTTTATCAATTGTTGTAATTAATTGCTTTATTTCTAGTTTAAGTATATATATGTATACTTAAGATCTATATGTATATATGTATACTTATATATTTAAACTAGAAGTAAGCAATTAATTACAACAATCGATATATATATATCTTATTGGAAAGGATGAGATTAATAAAGATCAAAAGATTGACACATTTATAATTAAACTTATGTACTATATAAAATATATCCAAGAAAACCAATAAATACATTTTTGTTTAATAGATATGTATGTGTAAGAAAGTTATTACATGTCTTATATAGAAGTCTTACTAAAGTGGAGACAGTATTTATCATGTTTATAACTACTCCAAAATGATTTGAAATGATTTGAATATTAGGCAAAAATTGTGTTTTGAATGTACTATACATTTTGGGTTATTAAAATACATTAAGTATGTGTATTGTAAATTAATGTTTAAACCAAATTTTACATGAGATAATTCATTGCTGGGCAAGTTGGAGGTAATCTTCTCAACTCTCAGGGAACTGAGCACAGGTTGAAAAGGTATAACTGAGACTTCAGGGAGACTAAGATTAATGTTCATAGGTCAGAGGGTCAGAGAAAGGAGTTGCACAAAGGGAATTGCAGAGATCTGCAGGAGATTGCCTCAAGTATTCAGGTAAGTGGTGATTAGTGCATGTGTGTGAGGTAACCACTTGAGGCCAGGGAAAGAATCATGGGAAGGATCAGATTTAACAAAGCATGTCACTTACGTAGGGCCAGTATAAGTTAGTGTTCTTACCATCCAAACTAGAAAATATCAAAATTTATGAGATATTGGTATTGTACACAGAAAAGTATTGCCTCAGTTGTAGGAAATAATTAGACAGAATATTGAAGAAGTTCCCAATAATCTAAAAAACTAAACACAGAAGATCAAAAAATTTCCAAAGAATTCAAATAAATCTCCAAAAAGAGTTCAAGAATATTTATATAAATACATATATATATAGGACCCAACTATGTAAATTTCACAATGTCTAAAAACCAATACAAAGTAACAAGCAAGTATTTAAAGAAGGAAAAACAGACATTAAAAGACTTACTTTAACTGTATTGCATGTGTTCAAAAGTAGAACAGAAATGACATGAAATAATGCAAATCAAAGTTTCAAACTTCTAGAGATGAAAATTACAATGTCTGAGGTGAAAATACCCTGGATATGATGAATTACACATCGTAACAAAAGCATTCGTGAACATGAAGGCATGGCAATAGAAACTCTCCAAAATAAACACAGTGACATAAGAAAATTAAAAAAGAGAAAAGTCAACAGGATATTATTGAGCTATATGACAACTTTAAGCAAGCTAGTAAACATGCAGTCCTGAAAGAAGAAATGAGAGGTTAGAATCTGAACAATGTTGAAGAAATTATTACTTAAACCTGTCTCCAAATGTGATGACATCTAGACGCAATAAAATTTAAGAATTTCAGCTCTCTCCAGCATGAGAAAAATGAAGAGGAGACTACAAGGAACACCATAATCAAATTGTACAAAAGCAGTATTAAGGCAAAAGATACCTTTTAAAAAGAGTAGATTAAAGAAGATGTGTTATTTACAGAAGTTCTAAAATATGAATTATATCAAAATTTTTTGTTAAAAATGAGTAGATGAAAAGATTTAACCAGAAAGACCATAGTCTAGGACAAAAACAATTTCAAAGCATTTATGTCATAAAAAATTTTTCCAATTATGATGTAAGTGTATTAGAAATGAAATTCTCAGTAAAATCCACAATTATTTGGAACCTAAAATGCTCTAAATACCAAGTGACCAAAAGAAAAAATTGAAAAGGAAAGTTATACATGTTAAATGCCTGTATAATAAATGTAGAAAAGTCTCACATTAATGTCCTCAGTTTCAAATCAAGAAAAGTAAAAGATCCTAAACCAAAAATAAGTAGATGAAAGAAAATAATGGATCAATAATAAATGTTAAAGTAGAAATCAATAAAATATAAAGTCAAACAATCTAAAAGCAATAAAATCAAGAGCTACTGGTTTGCTAAAATCAATAATATTGACAAATCTTTACCTAAACTGAACACACAAACACACACATATCCCTTTGGATTCTTAATTAAAATTCCAATGAGGTATAAAGCCAGACACTTTTAGAATGATTAGAAGGAAAAAGACTAATCATAGTAAATATCGATAATATAATGAAGAAACTAGAACTTTCCTACAGAGTTGTGGAAATGTAAAACTGTAAAATCACTTTGGAAACTGTGGTACATATATGCCATAGAATACTATGCAGCCATGAAAAAGAATGAGATCACAACCCTTGCCAGAACATGGATGCAGCTGGAGGCCATTATCCTTGGGAAACTAACACAGCACAGATACAGAAAACCAAATACTAAATGTTCTCACTTATAAGAGGGAGCTAAATAAATAGTAAACATGGATACGTAGAGGGGAACAACACATACTGGGCCTTTGGGAGGTGGGCAAAGGAAGAGGATCAGAAGAATTAACTAATGGGTACTAGGCTTAATACCTGAGCCATGAATTAATCTATGCAACAGACCCCCTGACATAAGTTTATCTATGTAAAAAACCTGCACTTGTACCCCTGAAATTAAAATAAGTTGAAAAAAAAGCCACAAAAGAACATTAACCACAAAGGAAAATGTAACAATAAATTTAACTATATTAAACAAATTAAATATATCAGAAACAAGGGATGTGGCCTAAAGCAAAATGAATAATTAAATTGAAATTTAATATATACTCATCAAATTCTCCATAAACTGATCTGTTTATTGATTATGGTGACCAATTCACAGTTGTATACATGCAATAAAACTCATCAAATTATATGCTTTCAATACGTGCAGTTCGTTGTATGTCAGTACACCTTAAACTCTGTTTTGTTTTTTTGTTTGTTTTGTTTTCTTTTGTTTTGTTTTGAGACAGGGCTGCCCCCACTCATTCAAGCTAGAGTGCAGTGCAGCCTGGACCTCCTGGGCTCAGATAATTCTTCCACCTCAGTCTCCTGAGTAGCTGGGACTACAGGCATGCATCACTGCATCTGGCTAACTTTTTTATATTTTTAATAGAAATGGGATTTCATGCTGTTGCTCAGGCTGGTCTTGAACTTCTGGTCTAAAGCACTCTTGCAGCTCGACCTCCCAAAGTGCTGGGATTAAAGGCATGAGCCAGCACACCCAGCCAATCAAGCTGATTAAAACTATTTATGTAAAAGCAAGCAAAAGTATGTAACGGATTTTTCTGTCTCTTCAAGCCTGTTCTTGTTAAGAATTGAAACTATCACTTTAATGTTCAAAAAAGCATTATTTTGGAGAATTCACCACTGTAGAAGTCTGTATAACTTCATAGTTCTTGAAATTAAAATTATAACAACAATTCTAAGAAGGCTATTTAATCATTATCTATAAAACTGCAACCATGTGCAGTGAGACATGAATCTCTGGCATATTTTCTTGTGAGGAGAGGTAGTGATGGCTGTTTTTCCAGATTACCTTTTCCAAAGATGTTTATATTGCAAACAACTTGGTAGACATTGTCACTCTCTCCAGGGAAAAGCGTAAGTATGCTCATTGTACAATAAAGATTAGGACAAAGGTTACGTAGACCCATTATAAAAGAAAATTCAGTTTTCATTAATTCAGAGGCCTTTTCTGTAATATATCCATTAATCTATGCTTGTTTTTCTGTCCTCCTCATCACACTGAGAATTTAGGTTTGGGTATTCAAAAAAAAAAAAAAAAACTGATACTTTTGCTATAACTATTACTGTGAATAACAACCTGTCTTTTGTCTCTGATCAAGGAGTCTTGTTTCTTCTGCCAGCATGTCTGAAATTGTGGCAAACTGGCAGTTTAGTTTACAAGTAGTGTAAGATTTGGAACATTTCATTGTTCTTGATATCACTAAACTTGTATAGAAAGCCAAAAATATGTGGATTAATTCATTGAAAGAAGGCTATAGTTCTAAAGACTAAAATATATTTTAATTATAAAGTTCTTTAAGGCATTCAACTTTATAGAAAATTTTTATAATTCAAATTTTGATGAGCTATCTGATTTTGGAGGAATTTTTAAAAATATATATATTTTATTGCTTTTTAGGTTTGGGGGTACATGTGAAGAACATGCAAGATTGTTGCATAGGTACACACATGGCAATGTGGTTTGCCGCCTTCCTCCCCATCACCTATATCTGGCATTTCTCTCCATGTCATCCCTCCCCAACTCCCCACCCCCCACTGCCCCTCCCCTAGTTTCCCCCCGACAGACCCCAGTGTGTGATGTTCCTCTCCCTGTGTCCTTGTGTTCTCATTGTTGAACACCCACCTGTCAGTGAGAACATGCAGTGTTGTAGGAATTATTCAATATCTATGAAGTTTAATATCCTCAGAATATTTAAAGCTCATTGAATGATTAGAAAGCTTTCATTTTTTTCCTTGTCCTTAACTTTGTTTGTCATAAGAAATTCTACATATAGATAGAAGAAAAATATCTGAAACATACTTAAAAAATAAAAGAACTGTTTTACATTTCTAGCTAAAGAGGAAATAAAGGCCTATCTATTTACCTCTCTACCACCACAAGGTGAATTCCCACAAATTACCTTATAATCCCATGAAAGGGACACTAGACTAGATCATCTTCAATTCGGAAACAATATGATATAAATTTTATCTTCTGTTATTGTGTGAATTATTCTAACTTACTTAAATGCATTCTTTTTTGTTTTTTTCTTTTTTTTTTTTGAGACAGAGTCTCACTCTGTAGTCAGGCTGGAGTAGGGGTGCCATCTCAGCTCACTGCAACCTCTGACTCCCTGGTTCAAGTGATTCTCCTGCTCCTAAGGAGCTGGGATTACAGGCACATGCCATCACACCCAGCTAATTTTTGTACATTTAGTAGAAACAGAGTTTCGTCATGTTGGCCAGAAGGTCTCAATCTCCTGTCTTTGTGATCTGCCGGCCTTGGGCTCCCAAAGCACTGAGATTACAGGCGTGAGCCACTGCACCCAGCCTGTGAATGCATTCTCTTAGGAAAAATATAGCAGAATGAGTGAAGTTATGTGAAAAGAAATATTAATTTTTACCTGACAAGTCTCAATGCATTGGAGTGGCCATTTTAACAAAAAATGTTTAATATTAATACTGAATATTTAAGAAATATACAGCAATCCCATTACTGGGTATATACCCTATTATAAATCATTCTACTATAAAGACATGTTTATATGCTTATTGCAGCACTATTTACAATAGCAAAGACTTGGAACCAACCCAAATGTCCACCAATGATAGACGTGATAAGGAAAATGTGGTATGTACACACCACTGGATACCATGCAGCCACAAAAAAGGGTGAGTTCATGTCCTTTGCAGGGACATGGGTGAAGCTGGAAACCATCATTCTCAGCAAACTGACACAAGAACAGGAAACCAAGCACTGCATGTTCTCACTCAGAGGTGGGAGTTGAACAATGAGAGCACATGGACACAGGGAGCGGAACATCACATGCTGGAGCCTTTCGTCGGTGGGGGGCGAGGAGAAGTAGAGAATTAGGACAAATACCTAATACGTGCAGGGCGTAAAACCTAGATGATGGGTTGATGGGTGCAGCATACCACCATGGCACATGTATACCCATGTAACAAACCTGCATGTTCTGCACATGTATCCCAGAATTTAAAGTATAATAAATAAATAAAAATAAACCAAAAAAGAAATACACAATATATCCTAATTCTTTTTATTGAGTAAACAAGTTTGCAAGATACTAACAAAAGCATTTTATTATGAAATACCATTAATTCGTTTACAAAGTAAGAGATTATTTACATATTATGTTGAGTCTATTTGATAATTTTTTTACCTGAAGTCATCAGTTGGCTTCAGTTTTTTCCTAGGTTTGCTAGACACACACACACATACACACACACACACACACACACACACACACAACAGAAATATATCTAAGTTTCTTTATCTTCCTATTTTGCTATTTTATTATTAATTTGTAAAACAGACATTTGTTAGTCATCTTAAAAAAAGCTCTTCAATACGAAATTTGACCTTTAAATATTTTTAATTTTTTTTCCAGTGAACAAGATGCTTGCAATCCTCAAATACTGTATTATAATGTTCTTATCCATTAATCTCAAAAATATCTCAACCAAGGACATATTTAAAGGGATTTCTAACCTTTCAGTAACGCACAGCTCAAGTTATCATTCCAAGCCCATCATAAATACACAAGATTAAAATGAAAGTCATCTAAAAAATACTTAGGACATTCATGTGGCTGTCTCATGAATTTATAATGTGTCAGAATATATGCTACCTGAATTATTAAAACAAACTCCTAGCTCTATTCTTCCAGTGTGTTAAGAACAGTTATCTGAGCAGAAGGGGCAACACTGTCCTTGTTAGAGATCGCTATGGTAGTGCATAAGCTTAGTAGTATAATACATGTGTACTAGGAAATGATTTATGATCAAATTTAACCAAACATTCCAAAAATAAAGCTATCCATACAAACATGTCATATTCTTTATCAAATGGTTCAAAAATATTTTATAAACATAGGTAGATTGAGCCAATTTAATATAAAATATAATAATTTTCCTTTAAGATATATTCAGTTCTTTATTCACTTTCTCTTGGGCAAGGATGAAGCTGGTCTGAGTTTTCCAAAAGCAGAAAGAACTAATATTTGCTTCCTAGACAAAGCAGATGTGCGCTGATGATTTTATTCCTTGGGGAAAGGCCCCTTTACCCTGCTCCATTCCCGTGAGTCATATTTTTCCCCCAAGAAATTCTTACTCAACACCTACCATGTACTGCAAACTCTTCTAAGTTATACAGATACAGTAGTAGTCACCAAAACAAAGAGCATTGGAGAAATTTGTTCTCTTGTGAAGGAAAGATAACAAAGGAGGATGCAAGTGAATAAACAAGACAGTGATAAGGACACTGATAACTAATAATTCCCTAAGGAAGGAGAGTAAAACTGTTAAACTGTTAAGCAGATGAGTGGCCAGGAGAGACCTCAGTGGGCAGCAGAGCTATGAATGCTAATATGGAAATACAGAGCAGGTATACTCCAAAGGTTAGGGCAAACATTTTTAATTTGACCCACCTAAAATGAGAGGGCCTTCAAGGGTTGTAAACACGGGATAATGATATTTTATTGACTTATGTATTTAAATCACATGTATTGAGGTTATTTTATACACAATAAAATCATCCATTTTAAAAGTTCAAGAAGTTTTGACAAATGTTAGTATGACCACGATCATGTTCTCTACCATGATTTAAACATTTTGAAGAATCGTTCTGACTACCAAATAGAGAATGGATGCCAAAGGGCCAGAGTATAAGACAGACCGTTTCGAAAAATACTAAAGTAATTTTGGTGTTAAGTATTTGTGAATGGATAAGCATTTAGCAATGGAAGCCATAGAACTTTGATATTCTCTCAAGATATATTTGCAGATAAAATTTATAGCTTTCACAAATGGATTAGATTCCAGTGTATGAGGAAAAGGGAGAATTTAACAATGCTTTGCGGCATAAACGGCAGTTTGGATTATTAGTAAGCACTGAAACTCCCTTCTATAGAAAACGGAAAACTGTATTTCTCAGACTTCTTGCATAGTCTTAATGTTCTGCCAAGCAGGCTCACCAGCAAGAGACCCATAGTGCAGAGAAAATAATGTGAGTTGGCAACCATGACTGGGAAGAACTGATACGTAGTAGAGAAATACTCTCCGTTGGGGCAGCTATAATAGAGGTTGTTCTTCCTAGACCATTGTGTCATACGTGCTCAGTGGTAGGTGGCTTGGCAGTAGGTTTTTTGTTGGAAGGAAACTGAGTCTTTTTCTAGACTATGTTGTTAAAAGCTGTATATCATCTGTGCCTGTATCCTGGTTTTTCTAGAAATGCTGAAGTTCCTTATTTTTCTCTATAAACCTCTTTCTGCATAAACCAGATAGAGTGGATGCTATTATGACAGATTGAGTGACAATTAAGGCCCTGAATAATATAGATATAACATTGATTGTATAGTAGAATACTCAGTGACAGATTGAGTAATTTGTCCAAACTCTTGACCTCACCCTATAGCCACACGTTTGACCATGTAATTTTCCAGTTTCTTCCAAAAACAATATTGTGCCTTTTTTCCACCTTTTGGATTTGACTTGGTCATTTGTGTGGTTTTGGTCCATACGGTACTAATAGATACGCAGTAAACAGGAGCTTTATATGTGTTTATGCAAATGGAGCTTGGTCTCTTGCACTTATGATACATTGCAAAGAGTGGCCTAAATAGCTTCTTCCCCTTTGGGATGAATATCAAATTCTAGAATAGAATTATCTCAGCTGATCAATCAATCAGTCTGTATACATAGTCATTCCAGATGTTTGAATCAGATATACTCAACTCTGACCAGCCAATCCGAAGATCTATGAAAATAAGTAATTGTTTTAAGTTACTGAGTTTTGTTTGTTTTGCTGAGGTACAATCAGAGCAATAGATAACTCATTACTACATTTAGTTGCGTACTACATAAAAAAATCAGTCATTGAATATATTTATTCAGCTATTTTTATTTGTTTACTCATTCAATAAGTGTTAATTTTTAAACACTAAGTACTAAATCCAAAAAGCTGTGACTATAGTAGTGAAGAAAAGAGGCAACATGTCTACTATTATGAGGCCAATAATATACTGAATGAGAGAAAACATTAAAAACAGTTACGAAATTTTAAATCAGCTACTCTTCAAGATAGAAAACTGTGAGGTCCTGTGAAAGGGATGGAGATATATATATATATATATTTATTTTTATTTATTTATTTATTTATTTTTAATTGTACTTTAGCTTACGTGCAGATCATGCAGGATTGTTGCATAGGTACACACATGGCAATGTGGTTTGCTGCCTCCAGCCCCCTGTTACCTACATATGGCATTTCTCCCCATGTTATCCCTGCCCGACCTCCCCATCCCCTGCTGTCCCTCCCTTGCCCCCCCAACAGACTCCAGTGTGTGATGTTCTCCTCCCTGTGTCCATGTGTACTCATTGTTCAACACCTGCCTGTGAGTGAGAACATCCAGTGTTTGACTTTCTGTTCTTATGTCAGTTTGCTGAGAATGATGGTTTCCAGATTCATACATGTCCCTACAAAGGACACAAACTCATCGTTTTTATGGCTGCATAGTATTCCACAGTGTATATGTGCCACATTTTCTTTGTCCAGTCTACCGTCGATGGGCATTTGGATTGGTTCCAGGTCTTTGCTATTGTAAACAGTGCTGCAGTGAACATACATGTGCATTTGTCTTTATAGTAGAATGTTTTATAATCCTTTGGGTATATACCCAGTAATGGGATTGCTGGATCAAATCGAATTTCTATTTCTAGGTCCTTGAGGAATCACCACCATGTCTTCCGTAATAGTTGAACTAACTTACACTCCCACCAACAGTGTAAAAGTGTTCCTATTTGTCCACATCCTCTCCAGCATCTGTTGTCTCCAGATTTTTTAATGATC
>CAUYLG010053556.1:0-12510 GCA_963573385.1 Cacajao melanocephalus | reverse complement strand
AAGATGGGGTTTCACCATGATGGCCAGGCTGGTCTTGAACTCCTGACCTCAGGTGATCCACCCACCTCGGCCTCCCAAAGTGCTAGGATTACAGGCCTCTTCTTTTCTTCTCTTAAGATGGTTTATAAGCCCCTAATTCTTTCTTTCTTTTTGTTTTTTTAAGATAGAATTTCCCTTTTGTTGCCCAGGCTGGAGTGCAATGACCCGGTCTCGGCTCACTGCATCCTTTGCCTCTGGGGTTCAAGCGATCCTCCTGCCTCAGCCTCCTGAGTAACTGGGATTACAGGTACTTGCCACCATGACTGGCTAATTTTTGTATTTTTAGTAGAGACGAGGTTTCACCATGTTGGCCAGGCTGGTCTCGAACTCCTGGCCTCAAGTGATCCTCCAGCTTTGTCCTCCTAAAATGCTGGGATTACAGGCGTGAGCCACCATGCCCAGCCACTAACTGTTCTTCTTCTTCTTCTTTTTTGAGATGGAGTCTCGCTCTGTTGCCAGGCTAGAGTGCAGTGGTACAATCTTGACTCACTGCAACCTCTGACTCCCTGGTTCAAGTGATTCTCCTACCTCAGCCTCCTGAGTAGCTGGGATTACAGGCACACGCCACCATGGCCAGCTAATTTTTGTATTTTTAGTAGAGATGGGGTTTCACCATATTGCCCAGGATGACTAACTGTTCTTTTAAGTCACACTTTTCTTTGTGCTCCCATGTACACACATGAATACAAATTTGTCTTTTCTTCCATCAATCTGTCTTCTGTCAGTTTAATTCACAAGCCTCAAGCACTGAATCTAAGTGGATAAAGTTTTTAATCTCTGACAGTGTTAACTTCCAAGAGTAAAGGTTGGCAAACTAAAACATAGGGGCCAAATCTGGCCCACCGCCTGTTTTTATATGACCCATGAGCTAAGAACAGTTTTAACATGTTTAAATAGTTAAAACAGATCAAAAGAGGCCAGGCGTGGTGGCTCACACTTGTAATCCCAGCACTTTGGGAGGCCGAGGCAGGCGGATCACTTGAGGCCAGGAGTTCGAGACCAGCCTGGACAACATGGTGAAACCCCGTCTCTGAAAAAAAAAAAAAAATTAAAAAACAAACAAACAAAACAACAGATCAAAAGAAGAAGAGTATGTCAAAATACTTGAAAATTATATGAAATTTAAGTTAATTGTTAGGTGTGGTGTCTCACACCTGTAAACCCAACATTTAGGAGGCTGAGGTGGGTGGATGACCTGAGGTCAGGAGTTCTAGATCAAGCTGGCCAACTTGGTGAAACCTTGTCCCTACTAAAAATACAAAAACTTAGCCAGGCATGGTGACACATTCTTGCAATCCCAGTTACTCAGGAAGCTGAGGCAGGAGAATAATTTGCACCCAGGAGGTGGAGGTTGTAGTGAGCTGAAATTGCACCCCCGCACTCCAACCTGGGTGGCAGGAGACTCTGTCTTTAAAAAAATAAAAAAAATAAATAAATTTAAATTTCTGTCCATAAATATTTATTGGAACATAGCCACGGTCATTTGCTTATATATCGTAAATGACTGCTTTTGCTTTAGAACAGCAGAGTTGAGTCGTTGTGGCCTACACAGCTGAAAATATTTGCTATCTGGTTCTTTAGAGAAAGAATATGCCCATCTCTGCTCTGTTATGTTACTGCTCTATCCTATTACTATGTCTTAGCCTCCTCAGAGCACTTCTCACTGTGTCCATTTTTGTTTACCTGTTTTGCCTGCCCCACTAGAATGTGAGCTTCCCAGGGGCAGAGACCTTAGAACTTTTTCTTCGCTGCATTCCCAGCACTTTAACAGCAGTCCCTCATACATAACAGGTGTGCTCAGTATGAATGAGCGGATAACAATAGACAGCATTTCTTTTTTTTTTTTTTTTTCTTTTTCTTTTTTGAGACAGGGTCAGGCTCTGCCGCCCAGCCTGGAGTGCAGTGGCATACTCTCAGGTCACTGCAACAGCCACTGCTTGGGCTCAAGCAATCCTCCCACTTCAATCCCCCATGTATCTGGGACTACAGGCAAGTGCTACCATGCCCAACTAATTTTTGAATTTTTTTTTGTAGAGATGGTGTTTTACCATGTTGCCCAGGATGGTCTCAAACTTTTAAGTGCAAGTGATCTGCTTAAGCAATCCATCTGCCTTGGCCTCTCAAAGTGCTGGGATTACAGGCATGAGCCACTGTGCCCAGCCAATAAACAGCATTTATTGGGCACTTACTATATGTTGGGCACATGCAGTAGGTTTTTTAATCCTGGCGATAACCCTGTTGGATGGATACCATTTGTTATGGCCTGACTAGCGTCCTCCCAACAAAATTCTACGTTGAAGTCTCCACCCCCAGCACCTCAGAATGTGACTCTATTTGGGGACAGAGATTTTAATGAGGTAAAATGAGGTCACTGGTGAGGGGCCCTAATCCCCTATGACTGGTGTCCTTATAAGAAAAAAAGATTAAGACACAGATACACACAGAGAAAAATACCATTTGAAGACAATGAAATACAGCAGCCATCTATAAGCCAAGGGAAGAGGCCTCAGAAGAAACCAGGACTGCCAATATCTTGCTCTTGAACTTCTAGACTCCAGAACTGTGAGTCAATACATTTCTGTTGTGAAAGCCCCCCAGCCTGTAGTACTTTGTTATGGCAACCCTAAAAAATTAATATATTCTTACTGTTACCTTTTTCAGATGAGAGAACTGAAGAACATAGAGATTAAGTACTTCTGCAGTTAATAAGTAAAAGAGCCAGGATGTGGACACTGGGAGTCTGATTCTTTTTTTTTTATTTTTTATTTTTTATTTTTGAGATGGGGTTTCACCACGTTGGCCAGGATGGTCTCGATCTCTTGACCTCGTGATCCACTCGCCTCGGCCTCCCAAAGTGCTGGGATTACAGGCGTGAGCCATCTCACCTGGCCCGGGAGTCTGATTCTTACGCTCATTCTCTTAACTACTATGCTATGCTACCTCTCTGTGGGTGAATTGATAGAAAAGATAACGGGAGAGTTTACTGTAAAAAGTTTCCTTCTTATTCCAACTGGATAATACATAAGAATTTTCCAAGGACACTATCCACTTAGGGTCTTGATATTTTCTTTTTTCTTTTTCTTTTTTTTTTTTTAAAGATGGGGTTTCACCATGATGGCCAGGCTGGTCTTGAACTCCTGACCTCAGGTGATTCACCCACCTTGGCCTCCCAAAGTGCTAGGATTATAGGCGTGAGCCACTGCGCCTGGCCAGGTGTTGATATTTTCTTCTGGAACAACTGGCAGAGTTTGGAAGGTGAGTAACAAAGTCCCAAGTTCGACAACTTGGCAGAGAAGTATGGTAGGTATCCTTGAGGTAAACTGGGGAGGTGCCATTTAGCTCTGCAGGACTTTCATAGAACATAGACAAAAGACGGATGCTTCATTCTATCACTCTTCATTCCAGCTGCTCCGCACAGTTTTGGTAGACAAAGTATCTGCTTCATGCCTACCTTGAAAACCGTACCTCTATTAATACTCTGAAAAATTCATATTTCAAGGACACACTTCAAAAAACATGGATCTAGGTGATCTGAACATTGGAAATATGATAGATGAAGAGCTTTTAGTTCTAAATAGGGAAGGCATAACATGAACTAAGAGTTTACACCTGCAACTTGAGTTGGTTAGGGTCATGAAAAGCACAATGGCTGGAAGTATGGATTTATTTTGCAAAGAAAAGGAAAGTGTATTTCTCAGTGTACACAGCAGGTTAGCATTGGACAAACTTGCCTAATCACCTAGGAAACTTGTGGAAAGTACAAATACCCAGTCCCATCCTGGACCCACTAAAACTGAATCTCCAGAGTGGAGTACTGGTAACCAATATATATATATATTTTTTAAAGATGGGGTTTCACCATGTTGGTCAGGCTGGTCTTGAACTCCAGACCTCAGGTGATCTGCCTGCCTTGGCCTCCAAAGTGCTTGGATTACAGGCGTGAGCCACTGCGCCCGGCTGGTAACCAATATTTTTAACAAGTTTCATAGATTCTTATTATCAGGCAAGTTTGAGAAGCATTGTAATAGGAGTTAGCATAGAGCCATGTGGTCATTTGAACATATTCCTAGTCTCAGATACGACTGTCTCTTGCCTGATGTATTATTATCATTTTCAAACAGGGTCTTGCTCTATTGCCCAGGCTGGAGTACAGTAGCACGATCACAGCTTACTGCAGGCTTACCTTCTTTGGCTCAAATTATTCTCCCACCTCAGCCTACTAAATAGTTGAGACTACCACCACCCCTGGCTATTTTTTTTTTTTTTTTTTTTTGTAGAGACAGGGTCTCATTGTGCTGCCCAGGCCAGTCTCAAACTCCTGGGCTCCAGCGATCCTCCAACCTTGGCCTCCCAAAGTGGTGGGATTACAGGTGTAGCCACTGCATCTAGCCCACTTGCCTGAATCATAATAACAGCCTCAGAATTGTGGCTCTGGGTTTCTTCTTGGGTACCCTTCCAGTGTCTCATCCTCAGAGCAGCAGGAATGACACATCTACTACAAAAGCTGGGGCACTGCTCTCCTCTGCTAATACTTCTGAATGGTTTCCCATTCTCCTTAGGAATAAAATCTGTGAGCCTGCAAGCCCTGTGTCCTCCATCCTCACTGTGTACTCTCTTCCTATTCCTTGCTCAACTCTAGCCACACTGGCTCTCATCCAAGTTCTCAGCTGTGAAGCTCTCCTGGCACCTGCCCACTGTCACCTCACCTCTGTCCATTTCACTCCACAGCTGTTGGCCTCAGCATCAATGAGGCGTGCTCATGGTGGCTTCACAACCCTATCACGCTTCTCTCCCACTTAGGAAATCAAGTCTAGCCAGTCTATCTCTGTTTAGTAGTTTCATGGTATCCCATTTTTCTTTTGCAGCACTTGTCACAATTGTAATTAATAAATTGGAGGCCGGGTGCAGTGCCTCATGCCTATAATCCCAGCACTTTGGAAGGCCAAGGTGGCGGATCACCTGAGGTCAGGAGTTTGAGATCAGCCTAGTGAAACCTAGCTGGTGAAACATCATCTCTACTAAAATACAAAAAATAGCTGGGCATGGTTGCGGGTGCCTGTAGTCCCAGCTACTTGGGAGGCTGAGGCAGCAGAATCACTTGGGAGGCGGAGGTTGCAGTGTGAAAGGTTGCAGGCAACGAGAGTGAAACTCTGTCTCAATCAATCAATCAATCAATAAGGAGTTTCCTAGCAGCTGAACATGTGGAGGTTCCTGGAGAGTGGTGCCCCAGGTAGCACATGGAAGCTCCACGCCCCCTTCCCTCATACCTCTCCCCATGCATCTCTTCAATCTCTTCATCTGTATATTTTGTAATATCCCCTTTTTTTTTTCTGAGACAGTATCTCACTCTGTCACTCAGGCTGGGTGCAGTGGTGTGATCTCAGCTCACTGTAACCTCCACCTCCTGGGTTCAAGCGATTCTCATGCCTCAGCCTCTCGAGTAGCTGGAACTACAATTGTGCGCTTGTATTTTTTGTATTTTTAGTAGAAAAAGGGTTCCCCATGTTGGCCAGGCTGGTCTCGAACTCCTGACCTCAAATGATCCACCCACCTCAGCCTCCCAAAGTGCTGGGATTACAAGAATGAACCATGAACCACCGCACCTGCCTCCTTTGTAATATTCTTTATAATAAACCAGTCAATGGGCCTAGTAGAGAAAAAAAGATGAAATTTGTTTTAAGAAAGTTAGAAGCAACACAGAAATACTTACATGTGTCATTATATATATATATATATATATATATATATTTTTTTTTTTTTTTTTAAGCAAGTTTATTAGGAAAGTAAAGGAATAAAAGAATGGCTACTCCGGCCGTGCCCAGTGGCTCATGCCTGTAATCCCAGTACTTTGGGAGGCTGAGGTGGGCAGATTATGAGGTCAGGAGTTCCAGACTAGCCTGACTAACATGGTGAAACCCCATCTTTACTAAAAATACAAAAATTAGCTGGGCATGGTGGCACACGCCTGTCATCCCAGCTACTCAGGAGGCTGAGGCAGAAGAATCGCTTGAACCTGGGAGGCGAAGGTTGCAGTGAGCCGAGACTGTGCCACTGCACTTAAGCCTATAGCAATCACGGCTACCAATTATCAGTGGATAGCAATCACAGCTACAAATTATTGCCTCTTCACACCATGTGGTTGGCATATGCTGGGTACTTGGATTCACATCTCTCCTCTCTTCATATCAGCAGGGTAGATATTATCTCCATTTTCACAGAAGAAAATTGAGACTCAGAAGGTTGTTTGATTTGCCCAAGGCCACAGAGCCACTTTGGGGTAGAGCCAGGACAAGATCCTGTCAGTTTTACTCTAAAATCCTTGCCCCTTCCATTCTGACTGTTTTGAGGCCACCTGATGTGCCATTGTTATCTACCCTCTTCTTGATAGTCCTGTCTTCAACATTTTGTGTTTATTGTCTTCTTTGCACTACCAAGATAATCTCTGCTAACACAGAGTTACAGCAAGCTCCTTGCATGTTTGGCTGAAAATGACAGCATCAGCTGATTTTCCTGGAGAAAGTCTGTTTGAAAATCATAGTGAAACGAAACAATCTTTTTAAAAAGCCATCTATGCAGCAGCATTCAGTTGACATATTACGGTTCCTTTTTATGTGCAAGAAGTCCAGAAATCTCAGTAAGTCTCTAGGTGAGTAGGTACAGAAATAAAGGGTGACACTGCAATAATAGACATGGCCCACACGAGTGTCCACGCCTCCAGGCACCTTTCCAGGAAGCAGCTTCACTGGGAACTGGCAGGCCTCAGGAGTCATGCGGCTGCCAAGTTCTTGCCCAGTGAGAGTCCCTTCTTCCTGGCTTGCCCCCGAGACTGCAGGGACATGGAAGCAGGCCAGAAGCAGTGAAAGTTGTACAGTATGTGTGTTCAATTTTTAAAAATGGAAGTAAAGTGGGTATCTAATTTAACATTATAAATTAGGTATTATAAACTTTTTGTCTGAAATTTGTATGTGTTTATTTATTTTTGAGACAAGGTCTCACTCTGTTACCCAGGCTGGAACGCAATGGCATGATCACAGATCACTGCGGCCTTGACCTCCCTGGGCTCAGGTGATCCTCACACTTCAGCCTCCTGAGTAGCTGGGACCACAGGCATGTGCCACCACGCCTGTCTAAGTTTTATTTTTTTTGTAGAGGCAGGGTTTTGCCATGTTGCCCAGGCTTGTCTCTGACTCCTGTGTTCAAGTGATTCACCCACTTCGGCCTCCCAAACCGTTGAGATTACAGATGTGAGCCACCACGCCTGGCCCTTATAAACTTTTAGAAAAGGTAAGTATACTGAGGTTTTCATGGCATTTAAATTTGTAGCCTTGAACCTTTAAATACCACTCCTTCCCCCTTAGCTTTCCTGATTATAAAGATATGTGGTATGATTTATAGCAAGGACAAAATTGGTATTGTAAAAACCAGAGTCATGCTTCCTTTGGGAAAGAGAAGAAAGCAAAATGCCTAAGGCTTCTGTATAGAAAATTGCAAGCTTCGGGACAGGGTCTGAAATGGGTGGGGTCAGTGACTGAATTGCTCTGCCTGGAAAAGAGGAAGAGTATTCTTGCTCTGGAGATGAAGGGCTCAAGGAGGAGAGAGAGACTGGGGGAAGAAGAGAGAGATGAGATGAGCCTGCAGAGAAGACAAGCTCGAGGAATCTTTCTATTATTCCATTCTGATTTGCTTGATTTGATATAGTCATAGGGACTCTTCATCCTACCAAGCTTTAGGCAAGTGTATCATACACACTCGCTGTGCTTACCAAGTCACTGTTTTGTGGAAATCATGAGAACAGGGCTGAATTCCATGCCTGCGTCCCCAGCAAGAGTGGAAGCTAGGATTTTCCAGGCATGGGAAAGAGAGGCAGATATGGCGAGGAGAAGACAGCAACCTCTGCCACGCCTGGGAACCATGGTCTTCTGAACCCTGTGTGGGACTTCTCCCAAAATGCAGAAGGGGGTTTTTAGACACTATTTCCCAGATTTTGAGGGGGCAAGGTGACATCTGGGATGCATCGGTGGAGTGGCCCAGGCCTGTCTCTTGTATTCATCGTTGGTACCTCTTTTCCTTTTAGGGAAACTGTAGAAGAAAGAGGAGTTTTGGAGCCAGACTAACTTGAATTTGCAACGGATCTCTGTTTCAATTGCTTAACCCATTAGAGACACATTTTTTTCAGCAATAACAATATCACAGGACACAGGATTGTGAAGAGGCTTAAATTAAATGACATCTCATACACTGGTTAGAAGTTCATGTCTTGACATCAAAGTGCTTGATTCAAATCCTGGCTCTACCATCCGCTAGCCATGTGACTTTGTGTGAGTTATTCAGTTTCCTCTTATAAAAAAATGGGGCAGCTGGGTGTGATGGCTCATGCCTGTAATCCCAGCACTTTGGGAGACTAAGGTGGGCTAATCACTTGAGGTCAGGAGTTTGAGACCAGCCTAGCCAACGTGGTAGAGAAATCCTGTCTCTACTAAAAATACAAAAATTAGCCGGGTATGGTGGTGCATGCCTGTCATCCCAGCCACTTGGGAAGCTGAGGCAGGAGAATCACTTGAACCCAGGAGACGGAGGTTGCGGTGAGCAGAGAGTGCACCCACTGCACTTCAGTTTGGGTGACAGAGTGAGACTGTGAAAACAAAAATAAAGAGAAAGAAAGGAAGAAAGGAAGAAAGAAAGAAAGAAAGAACGAAAAAGAGAGAGAGAAAGAAAGAAAGAAAAAGAAAGAAAGAAAAAGAAAGAGAAAGGAAGGAAGGAAGGAAGAAGGGAAGAAAAAAGAAAATGGGGGAAATCATTGCATCTAACTTCTGTGTTGTTGAGAGAGTCAAATGAGATAATACAGTAAAGCACTTTAGTGTAATTGCCAGACAAGTTCTTCTTGCCCACTGAACAAAGAAACCCAATTCACTGAGACATGTTATTGCAGTAGATAAATAATTTAATTTTTGCAAGGCAGCTGAACAGGAGGATGGGATTTATTATTCAAAGCCACCTCCATGAAGGTGCAGAGGTGAGGGTTTTTCAGGAATAGTTTGGTGAGCATGGGGACAGTAGAGAATGGGTGCTGTTGTTTAGCTGGGGATGCAATCACAGGGGTGTAGAAAAACACGGAGTCTGCCTCTAGGTGGGGTCCAGAGTCACGGGTTTGGGTGGAGCTGGTCAGTAGCCAGAAGGCAAGAGTCTGAAAAAGCATCTCAAAATATCAATCTTAGGTTCTACAGTAATGATGTTATCTATAGGAGTAATTGGGGAAGTCTCGGATCCTGTAATCTCCAGCACAGTAAAGGATTATAGCAAGGCAAGCTATACCTACATTTTAGCAGAATTCAGGCCCCTCCTATAATCCTAATCTTGGGGGCTTTCATTCGTTTTATAAAGGTGGTTTCAGTTCCTGAAGGAGGAGGGGTTAGTTTTAGGGAGGGATTGTTATCATCCTTGCTTCAAAGTTAAACTACAAACTAAATTCTTCCCATAGCTGGCTTGGCCTATGCCCAGGAATGAGTGAGGACAGCCAGCTTGTGGCGCTAGAAGCAAGATGGAGTCAGCCATGCTAGACTTTCCCGTTATCATAATTTCCTAGTTGGAATGTAATCACTCACTAAGAAAACCCTGATTCAGGGCTTAAAAACCATGTAGATAATATAAAAGCACTTTTTCTTCAGTTTCAGAACCATTAGTTCAATAACTATTTAATGTTTCTTTCCAGTTTCCCCACAACACTTTCTTTGTGCCACTAATATAGAATTTATTTTATGCTACTGAAACATTTTAAATGGGTTGATTTTATATTGCTATACAGGTTGCACATACCTTGAAGGCAGGAACCTTGCTTTCTTTTTCTTTTCTTTCTTTCTTTTGTTTTTTTTTTTTTTTTTTGAGACGGAGTTTGCTCTTGTTGTCCAGGCTGGAGTGCAGTGGCTCAATCTCAGCTCACCTCAACCTCTGCCTCCCGGGATCAAGCAATTTTGTGCCTCAGCCTCCCTAGCAGCTGGGATTACAGGTTCCTGCCACTATGCCTGGCTAATTTTTTAATTTGTAGTAGAGACAGGGTTTCACCATGTTGGCCAAGCTGGTCTCTAACTCCTGACCCTGTGATCCTCTCACCTCGGCCTCCCAAAGTGTTGGGATTACAGGAGTGAGCCACCACACCCAGGCTCTTTTTTTTTTTTTTTTTTTTTTTGAGACGAAGTCTTTCTCTGTCACCCAGGCACTATCTCGGCTCACTGCAACCTCAGCCTCCCAGGTTCAAGCGATTCTCCTGCCTCAGCCTCTTGAGTACCTGGAATTACAAGCACATATCGCCACTCCTGGCTAATTTTTTGTATTTTAGTAGAGATGAGGTTTCACCGTGTGGCCCAGGCTGGTGCTGAACTCCTGGGCTCAGGTGATCTGCCTGCCTCAGCCTCCCAAAGTGCTGGGATTACAGGTGTGAGCCACCATGCCTGGCGGGGATGTTTTCCTAATCTTTTTCTGCTGCTTTGTATATGTTGTGTGCTGAAGTGTTTCTGACTTAAATTGTGAGGGGGGGAGCGATAGGTTGAGAAAGATAGGAGAAAAATATTAAACAAATTTCACCTTTGGAATATAATGAAATAATTTTATATTAATTAAACTTTTAGAACTTGCTCTCAATTTGATAAAGGTGACTTTATAAAATGTAATATTACTACTTTTAAAAGAACCTAAAAATTCATTTAATTTTAAAATTTAATTTAAATTTTTAATTTAAATTTTAAAAGTTAAGTATTTACTAACACTCAGGCAAGTTCCTTATGCCAGTTTTCATTAGATGGGTCTTCCTGCAGCAAATATACTTGTTAAGAGCTTATTATTTTAATTGAAATACAAATGTTTACATAGTTACCACCTAGATTTCTGGATTTTTGTTTTGTTTTGTTTTGTTTTGTTTTGTTTTTGAGATGGAGCCTTTCTCTGTCACCCAGGCTGGCACAATCTCAGCTCACTGCAACCTCTTCCCCCAGGTTCAAGCGATTCTCCTGCCTTAGCCTCCTGAGTAACTGGGACTACAGGCATGTGCCACTACTCCTGGCTAATTTTTGTATTTTTAGTAGAGACGGGGTTTCACCACATTGACCAGGCTGGCCTTGAATTCCTGACCTCGGCCGGGCATGGTTGCTCATGCCTGTAATCTCAGCACTTTGGGAGGCCGAGGCGGGCAGATCACCTGAGGTCAGGAGTTCAAGACCAGCCTGGCCAACATGGTGAAACCCTGTCTTAAAAAAAAAAAGAAAAAAAAAGAATTCCTGACCTCAGGTGATTTGCCCACCTCCACCTCCCAAAGTGCTGGGATTACAGGCGTGAGCCACCACACCCAGCCTCTGGATTTTACTAACACACATGTTTCCTTGGATTTATAAGAAAAACCTGCTAGTTGTATATGTGAAGTCTTATTCTAATCCTTGCATTATTTGGATGTAGGAGTTGTAGAAACATTTTGTTTGCTCATTTACTTGCTTTTTGATCCATTTTCTTAAAAACAGAAAATTATTTGAAAGATAAGATGTATGTGTAGAGAAAATATATTTCAAATAAGTGCATTAGATTTGGAGTTACTGACATAAGTGGAAAGACTCGCAGCTGGAATTCTTTGTTATGTGTGAGCTTGTAAGGAAACGGAGCTCAAGGGCACCGAAGGATATATAACTTTCCTTGGCATTCAGGGTCTGCCCTCTATTGGTGATATGTTCATAAAAATACCTTTATCCCTCAGAATTCTGCACTAGATTGAAATAAATTTTATCAATTAGGCATAATGTATAGGAAGTCAGATATGAATGAGGTAGAAAGCCTTTTAAAAACTCAAACTTAAATTATAATGTTTCTTACTGTGGGATTTGCAGTTAATGCAGAAAGGATAGGAATCATGATAAAGAAAAATAGGCAAATTATGGGCATTTTTCAATTTCACATTTAGAAGAAGAAGTACTTTAAAAATCTTGAATAAAATGAGGGATTGGACATCTTTACTGATGAAGGAGTAAATTCCAGTCCGTTTTCTCCGTACATCGAATACACTAATTTTACATAAACGTGTCTTGATCCCTTTTGTAAACCAGTTACTCACTAATAGTAAACCCAGTGTTCTTGTTCATTATTAATGAGAATCTAAATATTCAGAGAGATAACTTTTTTAGTTCATTGCATAATACCACCAATGTAAGGGTTTTTAGTTTGCAGTGATATTATAACTTCATGAAACAAAGTTATATTATAACATTATTAAAAATTAAAGTTTAATGGGATTATAAATAGTGTAAAAATACCAAAATTCTATACTCTTTTGCATTGTTTTTATTATGTAATCTTTTGTGGGGAACGCTCCTGTGTGAGACCCCCAGACATTGGGTCTCACCAAACAGTGAGTTTGAGCCCAGACACAGTGTCTCCAGTTGGAGGAAGTCGAGCTAAGGAAGCAGAAATAAAAGAGGATTTAGTTAAAGTATAAAC
>CAUYLG010053553.1:0-92457 GCA_963573385.1 Cacajao melanocephalus | reverse complement strand
GTGTTCTCACTGTTCAACATCCACTTATGAGTGAGAACATGTGGTGTTTGGTTTTCTGTTCTTGTGTCAGTTTGCTGAGAATGATGGTTTCCAGCTTCATCCATGTCCCTGCAAAGGACATGAACTCATCCTTTTTTATGGCTGCATAGAAATTCCATGGTATATACATGCCACAATTTCTTTATCCAGTCTATCATTGGTGGGCATTTGGGTTGGTTCCAAGTCTTTGCTATTGGCAACAGTGTTGCAATAAACATACGTGTGCATAGGTCTTTATAACAGAATGATTTATAATCCTTTGGGTATATACCCAGTAATGGGATTGCTGGGTCAAATGATATTTCTAGTTCTAGATTCTTGAGGAACTGCCACACTGTTTTCCACAATGGTTGAACTAATTTACACTCCCACCAACAGTGTAAAAGTGTTCCTACTTCTCCGCATCCTCTCCAGCATCTCTTGTTTCCTGATTTTTTAAAGATTACCATTCTAACTGGCATGATTTGCATTTCTCTAATGACCAGTGATGATGAGCTTTTTGTCATGTTTGTTAGCTGCATAAATGTTTTGCATCTTTATTATGTCTTTTATTTTTATCTACTTTGTTTTAATTTGTTCTTTTCTCTAGTTTCTTAAGCTGGAACTTAAGGGCATTGACTTGACACCTACCCTCTTTTTTTAATGTGGGCATTTAGTGCAATAAACATCCCCTTATGTACTGTTTTAGTGGCATTCTGCAAATTTTGATATGTAGTGCTTTTATTTTCTTTCAGTTCAGAATAGTTCCCAATTTCTCTTTTGAATTTAAAGAATAATTTATACCAAAGTCCTCATTGTAGTCCATTTTGGGCTACTACAACAAAAAGACCATAGACTTGGTATCTTTAAAAAAATAGAAAATTGGCCAGGCCCAGTGGCTAATGCCTGTAATCCCAGCACTTTGGGAGGCCGAGGCGAGTGGATCACAAGGTTAGGAGATCCAAACCATCCTGGCTAACACTGTGAAACCCCGTCTCTACTAAAAATACAAAAAATTAGCTGAGCTTGGAGGCGCACACCTGTAGTCGCAGCTACTCTGGAGCCTGAGGCTGGAGAATCACTTGAACCCGGGAGGCGGAGGTTGCAGTGAGCCAAGATCGTGCCACTGCACTCCAGCCTGGGAGGCAGAGCCAGAGCCTGAAAAAGAAAAAATAGAAAATTATTTCTTATACTTCTGGAAGCTGGGAAGCCCAAGATCAAGTTACCTGCAGAATTAGTGTCTGGTGAGGGCCTGCTTCCTGGCTTATAGATGGCAGTCTTCTTCCACATGGTGAAAGGGGTTAAAGGAGCTCATCCCTGTTATCAGACCACAAATCTCATTATGAGAGCTCTGCCCTCATGACCTAATCACCTCCCAAAGGCACCACTTCCAAATACCCTCATATTGTGGGTTAGGTTGTGACACATGAATTCTGGGAAGACACAAACGTTCAATCTATAGCAGTTTACCTATAAGAGAAGCATAAGATAACCAAAGTGGCAATGTCTTCAAAATATACAAATTGAAGTATCACTATGGTCCTAGGTCAGGGGTCTAAAGTTCAATCTAATGCCATCATTTCTTTGCTCCAAAAACTTCTGTGGTATCCCAATGCCTCTGAAATAAAGCTCAAATTAATTTTGCTTCAAGGATTTGAGGCTCTCGAGATCTGACACCAGCTCAGCTTTTCAGCCTTACTTCTCACAACTCATCGTTACTTGACTAAACTGTATTAAGTAAATAGTCCCCTCATGTGCCCCGTGATTTCCCGTGTTGCTTTCTTTATATTTTTCTCTCTAAGTGAACTAACCCATCATCACGACTACCCAATCATAATGCCCACCTCAAATGTCACTTTTCCTAGGAAGTGGTCCCAAATTACGTTTGTCTGAGGCCATCTTTTCTTCCTCTGAATTTCTGTAGCACCTTTGTTAGTTTTTTGTTACTGCCATAACAAATTACCACAAATTTACTATCTTTAAACCATACAAACTTATTCTCTTACAGTTCTGTAGGGCAGAAGTCCAGGTAGACTTGGCTGGTTTTGCTGCTTCAAGATGCACAAGGTTGAAATGAAGATGTTTGGCAGCTGGACTCTTAATTGGAGAATTCTCTTCCAAGATCATTCAAATTCTTGGTGGCATTAAATTCCTTATGGTTTTAGGACTGTGGTTCCCATTTCTTGCCGGCTGTCATCTGAGAGCCTCTTTAGCTCATCAAATCCTCTTCATTTCTTGCACCTAGGCCACTATATCAAAGAGCAAACAATGACATATCTAATCCTTATCATGCATGGGATCTCTCTGACTTTGCATTCTACTGTATCTCTCTTCTGCCAGCCAAAGTTCTCTGCTATATATATATATATATATATATATATATATATATATATATAAAATTGCATTTTAGGTCTGTGGTATGTGTATAAAGAACATGCAGGATTGTTGCATAGGTACGTACATGGCAATGTGGTTTGCTGCCTCCATCCCCATCACCTATATCTAGCATTTATCCCCATGTTATCCCTCCCCAACTCCCTTCCACTGTCTCTCCCCTAGTCCCCCTCAGTTGACCTCTGTGTGTGATGCTCTCCTCCCTGTGTCCATGTGTTCTCATTGTTCAACACCCACCTATGAGTGAGAACATGTGGTGCTTGATTCTCTGTTCCTGTGTCAGTTTGCTGAGAATGATGGTTTCCAGGTTCATCCATGTCCCTAAAAAGGACACTAACTCATCATTTTTTATGGCTGCATAGTATTCCATGGCGTATATGTGCCACATTTTCCTTGTCCAGTCTATCATCCATGGGCATTTAAGTTGGTTCCAAGTCTTTGCTGTCGTAAACAGTGCTGCAATGAACATACATGTGCATGTGTCCTTATAATAGAATGACTAATAATCCTTTGGATATATACCCAGTAATGAGATTGCTGGTTCAAATGGAATTTCTATTTCTAGGTCCTTGAGGAATTGCCACACTGTCTTCAACAGTGGTTTAACTAATTTACACTCCCACCAACAGTGTAAAAGTATTTCTATTTCTCCACATCCTCTCCAGCATCTATTGTCTCTAGATTTTTTAATAATCGCCATTCTAACTGGCATGACATGGTATCTCAATGTCATTTTGATTTGCATTTCTCTAATGACCAGTGATGATGAGCATTTTTTCATATGTTTGTTGGCCTCATATATGTCTTCTTTTGTAAAGTGTCTGTTCATATCCTTTGCCCACTTTTGAATGGGTTTGTTTGTTTTTTTCTTGTAAATCTGTTTTAGTTCATTGTAGATTCTGGATATTGCCCTTTGTCAGATGGGTAGATTGCAAAAATTTTTTCCCCTTTTGTTGGTTGCTGGTTAGCTCTAATGATTGTTTCCTTTGCTGTGCAGAAACACTAGAGTTAAATTATATCCCATTTGTCTCTTCTTGCTTTTTTTTTTGCCATTTCTTTTGGTGTTTTAGTCATGAAGTCCTTGCCTATGCCTATGTCCTGAATGGTTTTTCCTAGGTTTTCTTCTAGGTTTTTTATGGTGTTAGGTCTTATGTTTAGATCTTTAATCCATGAGGAGTTAATTTTGTGTAAGGTGTCAGGAAGGGTTCTAGTTTCTGTTTTCTGCACACTGCTAGTCAGTTTTCCCAATGCGATTTATTAAACAGGGAATCCTTTCCCCATTGCTTGTTTTTGTCAGGTTTGTCAAAGATCAGATGGTTGTAGAAGTTTGGTGTTGCTTCTGAGGCCTCTGTTCTGTTCCATTGGCCTATGTCTCTGTTTTGGTACCAGTACCATCTGTTTTGATTACTGTGGCCTTGTAGTATAGTTTGAAGTCATGCAGCGTGATGCCTCCATCTTTGTTCTTTTTGCTTACGATTGTTTTCGCTATTTGGACTCTCTTTTGGTTCCATATGAAGTTTAAGGTGGTTTTTTTCCAGTTCTATGAAGAGGGTCATAGGTAGCTTGATGGAATAGCATGGAATCTGTAAATTACTTTTGGTAGTATGACGATTTTCATGATGATGATTTTTCCCAACCATGAGCATGGAATGTTTTTCCATCTGATTGTGTCCTCTCTTATTTTTCATTGAGCAGTGGTTTGTAGTTTTCCTTAAAGAAGTCCTTTACATCCTTTTTTAGTTGTATTCCTAGGTATTTTATTCTCTTTGTAGCAATTGTGAATGGGAGTTCACTTTTGATTTGGCTCTCTGTTGTCTGTTATTGGTGTATAGAAATACTTGTGATTTCTGCACATTGATTTTGTATCCTGAGACTTTGCTGAAGTTGTTTATCAGTTTCAGGAGATTTTGGGCTGAGATGATGGAC
Source organism: Cacajao melanocephalus (assembly GCA_963573385.1). Lineage (NCBI taxonomy): Eukaryota > Metazoa > Chordata > Mammalia > Primates > Pitheciidae > Cacajao > Cacajao melanocephalus. The sequence goes on along the minus strand of CAUYLG010053553.1, from coordinate 88,119 downwards.
TCTCCTAAATGTACAATCATGTCATCATGTCTTCCACAAATAGAGACAATTTGGCTTCCTCTTTTCCTAATTGAATACTCTTTCTTTTTTTTGCCTGATTGCTCTGGCTAGAACTTCCAATACTATATTGAATAGGAGTGTTGAGAGAGGGCATCCTTGTCTTGTGATAGATTTCAAAGGGAATGCTTCCAGTTTTTGCCCATTCAGTATGATATTGGCTGTGGTTTTGTTGTCAGTAGCTTTTATTATTTTGAGATAAGTTCCATCTATACCTAGTTTATTGAGGGTTTTCAGCATAAAGGGCTGTTGAATTTTGTTGAAGGCCTTCTCTGCAGCTATTGAGATAATGTATTTTTGTCTTTGCTTCTGTTTATGTGGTGGATTATGTTTATAGACGTGTATATGTTGAACCAGCCTTGCATCCCCAGGATAAGCCTACTTGATCATGATAAATAAGCTTTTTGATTTTCTGTTGCATTCTGTTTGCCAGTATTTTATTGAAAATTTTTGTGTCCATGTTCATCATGGATATTGGCCTGAAGTTTTCTTTTTTTGTTATGCCTCTGCCCGGTTTTGATATTAGGATGATGTTTGTCTCATAAAATGAGTTGGGATGGAATCCTACTTTTTGGATTGTTTGGAATAGTTTCAGAATGAATGGTACCAGCTCCTCTTTGTACGTCTGGTAGAATTCAGCTGTAAACCAGTCTGGACCTGGGCTTTTTTTAGTTGGTAGGCTATTAATTGCTGCCTCAACTTCAGCTCTTGTTATTGGTCTCTTCAGGGTTTCAACTTCTTTTTGGTATAGGCTTGGGAGAATGCAAGTGTCCAGGAATTTATCAATTTTTTCCAGATTTACAGGTTGGTGTGCATAGAGTTGTTTGTAGTAATCTCTGATGGTAGTTTGTATTTCTGTGGAATTGCTGGTGATGTCCTCTTTATTGTTTTTTATTGCGTCTATTTGATTACTCTCTCTTTTCTTTTTTATTAATCTTGCTAGTGGTCTATTTTGTTGATCTTTTCAAAAAACCAGCTCCTGGATTTATTGATTTTTTGAAGGGTTGTTTCTGTCTCTATCTCCTTCAGTTCTGCTTTGATCTTAGTTATCTTATCTTTTGGTAGCTTTTGAGTTTTTTTGGTCTTGCTCCTCTAACTCTTTCAATTTTGATGACAGAGTGTCGATTTTAGACCTTTCCTTGCTCCTCATGTGGGCATTTATTACTATGAATTTCCCTCTAGACAGTGCTTTTAATGTGTCCCAGAGATTCTGGTATGTTGTGTCTTCATTCTTGTTGGTTTCGAAGAACATCTTTATTTCTGCCTTCATTTCATTACTTATCCAGTCAACATACAAGAGCCAGCTGTTCAGTTTCCATGAGGTTGTGTGGTTCTGAGTTAGTTTCTTAATCCTGAGTTCTGATTTGATTGGACTGTGGTCTGAGATAGTCTTTGTTATGATTTCCATTCTTTTACATTTGCTGAGGAGTTATTTACTTCCAATTATGTGTTCAATTTTAGAGTAAGCGCAATGTGGTACTGAGAAGAATGTATATTCTGTGGATTTGGTGTTGAGAGTCCTGTAAATGTCTATTAAGTTTGCTTGGTCCGGATCTGCATTCAAGTCCTAGATTTCCTTGTTGATTTTCTGTCTCATTGGTCTGTCTAATATTGACAGTGGAGTGTTAAAGTCTTTGACTCGTGTTGTGTTGGAGTCTAAGTCTCTTTGTAGGTCATTAAGGACTTGCTTCATGTAGCTGGGTGCTCCTGTATTGGGTGCCTATATATTTAGAATAGTTAGCTCTTCTTGTTGTATTGATCCTTTTACCATTATATAATGCCCTTTTTTGTCTCTATTGATATTTGTTTGTTTGTTTGCTCTCCATTTGCTTGATAAATCTTCCTCCATCCCTTTATTTTGAGTGTATGTGTGTCTTTGTATGTGAGATAGGTCTCCTGAATATAGCACACCAGTGGTTCTTGGGTTTTTATCCAGTTTTCCAGTCTGTGTCTTTTGACTGGGGCATTTAGTCTGTTTACATTTAATGTTAATATTGTTACATGTGAATTTGATCCTGCCATTTTATTACTGGTTGATTGTTTTTCCTGTTAGTGATGTAGTTTCTTCATTGTGTCCATGGTCTTTAACATATGGTACTTTTTTGCAGTGACTGGTACTGGTTGTTCCTTTCTATGTTTAGTGCTTCTCTCAGGAGCTCTTGTATGGCGGGACTGATGGTGATGAAACCTCTCAGCAATTGCTTGTTCTTAAAGGATTTTATTTCTTTTTTGCTTATGAAGCTTAGTTTGGCTGGATATGAAATTTTGGGTTGAAAGTTCTTTTCTTTAAGGTTGTTGTAAGCCCCCACTGTCTTCTGGCTTGTAGGGTTTCTGCTGTGAGATCCACTGTGAGTGTGATGGGCTTCCCTTTGTGGGTAACCTGACCATTCTCTCCGGCTGCCCTTAGCATTTTTTCCTTCATTTCCACCCTGGTGAATCTGACGATGATGTGCGTTGGGGTTGCTCTTCTTGAAGAATATCTTTGTGGTGTTCTCTGTATTTTCTGGACTTGAATATTGGTCTGCCTAGCTAAGTTGTGGAAGTTTTCCTGAATAATATCCTGAAGAGTGTTTTCCAGCTTGGATTCATTCTCTTCGTCACATTCAGGTATACCTATCAAACATAGATTAGGTCTTTTCACATAATCCCGTATTTCTTGGAGGCTATTTCTTTTCACTCTTTTTTCTCTTATCTTGCCTTCTCATTTTATTTCCTTGAGTTAATCTTCAATCGCTGATATCCTTCCTTCTGCTTGGTTGATTCAACTGTTGAAACTTGTGTATGCTTCGTGAAGTTCTTGTTCTTGTGTTTTTCAGCTCCATCAGGTCATTTATATTCTTCTCTTAGCTGTTTATTCTCATTAGTATTTCGTCAAACCTTTTTTCAAGGTTCTTAGTTTCTTTGCATTGGGTTAGAAAGTGTTGTTTTAGCTCAGAGAAGTTTGTTATTTCCCACCTTCTAAAGCCTGTTTGTGTCAATTCATCAGACTCATTCTCTATCCAGCTTTGTTCTCTTCCTGGTGTGGAGTTGTGATCCCTTGAAGGAGGAGAGGCATTCTGGTTTTTGGTGTTTTCATCCTTTCTACTCTGGTTTCTTCCCATCTTTGTGGATTGATCTACCTGTAGTCTTTATAGTTGGTAACTTTCAGATGAGTGGACATCCTTTTTGTTGATGCTGAAGTTATTTCTTTCTATTTTTCAGTTTTCCTTCTAACTGTCAGTCCCCTCTGCCCCAGACCCTGTTGCCTGGGGATCACCCATGGGGGCTGCAGAATAGTAAGAGTTGCTGCCAGTTTCTTCTTCTGTTATCTTCTTCCCAGAAGGGTACCCACCAGATGTCAGCCTGAGCCCTCCTTTATGAGGTGTCTCTTTGAATATACACGAGTAAGGGAGCTGCTTGAGGAGACAGTCTGACCCTTATAGGAGCTCAAGTGCTGAGCTGTGAGCTCTGTTGTTCCATTCATAGCTGCTGGGCAGGTACGTTTAAGTCTGCTGCAGTGGAACTCATAAACACCCTTTTCCCCAGGTGCTCTGTCCTGGGAAGATGGGGCTTTATTTATAAGTTCCTGACATGCTGCTGCTGTTTTCAGAGATGCCCTGCCCAGGAATGTGGTAGTCTAGCCACAGTCTGCCAGCAGAGGCATTGCTGAGCTGCTATGGGCTCTACCCAGCTGCTGTGTGAACTTCCTGTTAGAACTGCCTCGGTAATGGTGGTCTGCATCAGTAATGGTGGACTGCCTTGGTAATGACAGATTGCCTCAGTAGTGGCAGACTCCCTCAATAGTGGTGGACTGCCTCGGTAATGGCTGACACGCTTCTCCCCACTGAGTTGGACTGTACTGGGTCCAGCTGTGCTTGCTGCGAAACTCTCAATCCAGAGCATTTCAATTGCTGGTCTTTTGTGGGGTGGGACCCACTAAGCCAGATCATCTGGCTCCCTGTTTCAGCCCCCTTTTTTTTTCAGTTGAATGGGCAGCTCTGTAGCCCAGGCATTCCAGGTGCCTGTTGAAATGGCTGCCTGGATTTGTGCCAGTTTTTGTGCGGAGACCTGCAGTGGTGGCTGAAACAGCTGTACTGGAAATTTATGGCACTTTTCAGCCTGGGAATCTCCTGGTCTGTGGGCAGTAAAAACTCGTTTGGAGATGTGGTGATCACGCACCCTCTGTGTTGTTCTCACTGGGAACTGCACTCCAGAGCTGTTCCTATTCAGCCATCTTGGATCTCTGCCCCATTTTTTATTTTTCTGTGTTGCCGTGGAGGGAGAAAAAGCTTAGATTGTAGCTTTATTAATATTGTTTCCTTGTTTCTCCTATGCACTAAATCCCCATAAATAGTTAACCATTGGAAAACTGTATTTTAGAAGAATAAAAAGTAGATTTTAGCCTAAAAGCATTCATTTCAGGCTATATTGCTAACTAATGGCAGAATCAAGAATGAAGACACGGGAATTCAGACTCTATTTCCAGGATTCTCTTTACCGCACAAAGGCAGGAACTTTCTAGGTATATTGTAATAGCAGCAGTATCGTGATACCAAACATTTTTGTTGCACTTAAGGTGCTGAGCACTTTACACACATGACCTTACTTAGTCCTCATCACAGCCTATGAAGTAGATCCCTCCATGTAGATGAGGAAATTGAACCTTGATGAAATTAAACAGCCTCAGGTCCCAGGATACACGAACGTGGATCCAAGAGCCAAAGTATGTGTCTTTGATACTGAGACCTTACCGTGCAGTACCCTCCAGTGTAATTCCTTCTGGAGTCAATAACCCTACAGATCTGAGTAAGGAATCACCACTGATGTGACCATTGAGACCCCACTTAGAGCAAAGTCTGTCCCTTTTCCTCAAACTGGAGCACATGAAGCTCTGGAGGGGAATGGTCTGTGGGCTGAGGCTCAAAAAATTGCATGGAAATAGGGGAAACCTATGCTTTTTATATGAAAGCAAATGTAATATTGTGAAATAAAATGCTAATTTACATGAATGTTAAAGAATAAACAGGAGGTTTTGACTACATTTTGAGCTTTTAAATGTTGTTTCTGAACCTCCAGAGACTCCAACTTCCTGACTGTTGCTGTCATGGTTACTCTCATGGAAAAGTTTTGGAAATCCTGACTCAGCCAGTCCACAAAGTTCACTTCTTGCTTTGGCATATGAACATTTAAAAAAAATCACTGAGCTACGATTGCTTTTTGCAGCTCGTTGCAGCAAGAAGCTGTTGGCCATTGATTAGCAATGGGCACATTTTTCACCAAAGGCTTGGCCCTCCCCTTGCTCTGCTAATCCTGTTTGCAAGCATTTCCCCACAGAGATCGCTACTTCCTCATAATGAATAAGCTCGCACTTGTGAGTTCAAACTGGCAAATTGCCACCAGACATTTATTAGCTCTGGATTAATGGATCAAGACTCAAACTTTCTAGTTAAAAGAACAAGACAAGCCCTCAGGATTCAAGACTCTTTAAAAAAAAATCCTCGTTCACTTGGCGTTACCATTTCTTGCAGTCCTTTCTCTCCCTTATAGAGTTCGATTTGTCAGTAAAGCAGCAGAAAGGACTTACTTTTCAGCCATTTTGGATCCAGAAAAATTGTTGACCCTGATTGTTCATGTTTTCCTGGGACTTTTGAATGGGACTGGTGTTCTGGCAGAAGTTACTGGAATATGTTAGGTGGAAGGAGAAGACTAACCCTGCCACTACATCATGGGCTCAAAGGGGCAGGAGGAGGCAAGGAGGAGAGGGTGGTCCTCCTGGAAAAGAAAAAGACTCAAGGGGATGTGTGAATTGTTCAAAGACTGCTGGCAGGCTGACCTGGAGGAAGAAAGGTCACTCTTATTTTTACAGCTCCAGAGAGTTGTGTGGAGACTGCTAGGTGGAATCCTGGGAGACATATTTTGGTTCAGAAAGAAAATGGAGTTTCTAGAATAGTCAGAGAGGCTCAAAGTTAGAATGACTACTTCAGGAGGCATTAGGTCTTCATTCTTAGAGGGAAGAGGGTAGGGGAGCAAAGAGAGTGAAAGAGATTTGCTTTAGTGAGCAAATACTATGTGCAGAATCTTTCATAAGTTATTTGTTTTCATCTTCCTAACACCATCGTAAACCCCATGGTACTGCTCTGATTGTGTACAGAAAGGAAAGACTCTCTAAGAGCTCCAGTGGGGTTTGAGGTTTGGTTCACCTGGATGATTAGAGATAAGCAGTTTTGCTGGAAGAGAGGGAGACCATGTATCATTTCAGGTTTTCAAAATGTACAGGTTAGTTATTAGGGCTAAGTGATGATATTTGGACTTGCCCATTGGCAGCTTAAGTGACACAGAATTGAAGATTGTTCAGTTAGGGGTGATCAAGTAGCTGTAATCCAGATTATCTATCTGGATGCTGAAGCCATCAAGAAAGATGCATTGCGTTCTGATACCAGAGTTAGAATCATAAGGGAGAAGGTACAATCACCATGCCGCAGCTTGCAGGATAGGGAGAAGGGGATAGTACTGGCTGTAGAAAAAGTACTATTGATACTTGGCAAAGAAACAAATATCTGGAAGCTCCCTTAGGAGTTTAATATAAAGTATGTCCCTTAGACTAGTATCCTAAACATTAACTGGCTGAGTGTGCAGAACTATAATGGTTAGAGTAAATGGGGGATAAAAAAGGATCAAAGAATATAGCTTCTATCTTCAAGGGTTCTTCTGCCTTCTGTTTGGGTAGACAAGAGAGACACTCATGCAGCAAAGGAAAGTCACAGGGGCCTTAAGTTTAGAGGAGCCTTTTGTAGTTTTTAGCTTGGACCTTGAGAGAGATTGCAGAGGATGACACAGATGGGCACTGAAGGGAAGGATCCTCAAGGATTCTATTCCAGGGAAATGGTTCGAGCAATATCACTGAGGGGACAATCAGCAAGATATGCTCAGGTGGTGGTCGGTGAGTTTCCCTGCAATAGAAGGGACTGAGTTGGTGCATGATGTAAGGATCGTTTTGAATTCCACTCAAATGAAGCTGAGAAGCTTGAATCAAACCTCAATTCTGTGGCAATGGTCTCCAAATGAGAAAAAAAGATGGAAAGATCTTAGTCAAGAGATGATTGTTCATTAGGGTGCAATTTAAAGGAAAATTCATTTTCTCTCTGTTTTGGCTCCTACTCTGTGGTAGACACTTTTCACCTCTGTATTGTGGATGCCACATTTCTCTCCCAACCCTCGCCAGCTAACTATTTCAATGATACCTACTGATGTGGTTTGGCTTCGTGTCCCTACCCAAATCTCCTCTTGCCTTGGATTCCCCAGGTATTGAGGGAGACACCTGGTAGGAAGTGATTGAATCTGACTGAATTATGGGGGCAGTTTCCCCCATGCTGCAGCGAGTAAATTCCTGTGTGATCTGATGGTTTTATAAGTGGTAGTATTTCCTGTGCTTACTCTCTCTCTCTCTCTGTCTCTCTCTCACCAGCTGCCATGTAAGATGTGCCTGCTTCTCGTTCCACCATGATTGTAAGTTTCCTGAGGCCTTCCAAGCCATGTGGAACTGTGAGTCAATTAAACCTCTTTTCTTTATAAATTACTCAGTCTTGGGTAGTATCTTTATAGCAGTGTGAGAATGGACTTATACACCTATTTTGTGAGTCAAATACCAACATGTTATTTTCCCTGGTAACCACTCCTTCTGTGGCCCTGTTATCTTCAGGGGCACTGCTATGCTCAAATACTCTTTAAAAACAAATTTCCAAACTCCCCTTCTTCCTGCTTTTGATGTTTAATGGTTGATTATTGTGGATCAAGCAGTGTTGGGGAAACAAAGTTTAATAAATCTTGGTACTCTCCCTGGAGGAGGTTGCAGAAGAGATGGAAACAATGTGGAATGTGCACATGGCTACTGTGATTGGAGATGATAGGTTGCTGCTAGAGGGGCACTTGGAGCTTGGGGTGAGGGTGACAGGAAAGGCCACCTAAAGATGATAACTGGAGATGGCGGTGAAGAGTTGAGTAGGAGGGTCATTTTAAAAAGAGGGGAGTGCACATGTAAAGCACAGAGAAGAGAAAAGTAATTGTATTGCTGGAGTGGGAGGCAAGGCAGGGAATGTTCAGAATTGAGACAGGCAAGGTAACCCTCACCCAGTGATTCCCGTCTGGCTAATATCTGTGCATTTTCTCAGATACTTTCTTGACATAGCTGGGTACTGTTACCACTGAAGACTCCCAGAAACACACTCAACCAATTTCTATGCCTATGGCTCATTCCAATTTTTAATTCTTACAACGCCAAATAATGTCACTGCAAAGAGCCCCCAAATCTGTTTTTAATTAGATATACTTCCCATTATTGTTTCAAGACCCTTTGTTGAAGTTACCTCCTGGTCCCTACTTTGCATTATCCAGCTGTTAGCATAATTCCAGCTTGGGGAGGCCCTCAGTGGGGCAGCCCTTGAGTCCCCAAAGCCACGCTTGCAACATCCACTGCCAGCTCTCACTCAGAATATTGATACCCTCTCCTTTGTGGCATCCCTTTCTCTTCTATCCATCCATCCCCATGAGACACTTCCTTCTTACACTGCTTCTGCCTAGAATGGGCACTGCTCTTGGATTTTATTTTATTGATAATTGTTTTAAAATATCCAAAAGCAAGAACATTTCTGTTTTCTTTACACTGCAAAGAAAAGTAGCTGTATTATTTATTCAATGTTATTTATGTAATATTCACATAGAAAACTCCTTCAGGAAAAGCTTGTCAGGAAAATGTTTTCCTCTCTGAAGTGGTGTACTTTCTTTTGTCAGACAATGAGACTGTTTATCCTTTACTGTTTAGTTTCCTTCAGGAAGCTCAGACCTAACTTTGATGTTTAACTGCAGTAACTATATTCCCCAAAGTCTTTGATAGAAATATTCCCTCCCTATCTCTACACAATGCATTAAAACATTTTTAATATTCCCATTTTATACTTTTTATAGTGAAATGCCTCAGATTGTTTCACTCATTTATTTTTTCATTCATTCAACAAATGTTTATTATACCATCTGTTTGTTCAGATCTGAGGCAGAACTCTACACTTAATTTCTAAACAACAGGAAAAAAAGGTGCAAAAGTAATTGCAGTTTTGACCTGCGAAATTTAAATTGTTATAAATAGGTTCAAACACATCTTTATTAATCAAAACAGAAACCATTACAATCAACACATTTTTGCCAATAAGAAATAAGTTTGTTTATTTCTGCAGTGTAAAATTCATGCTTTGGGATTTGATGAACTCTTGGAAAGCATTTTTTTTGCATCCTGCTGGTTGTGGAAGTTTCCAAATCCTGCTGTTTGTGGAATTGCTTTCCCTGCAAAAATGTGTTGAGATGCATGAAGAAGTGGTAGTCAGTTGGTGGGGGGTCAGATGAATGTGGTGGAAGAAGCAAAACTGTGTAGCCCAATTGGTTCAATTTTTGAAGTGTTGGTTCTGCGATATGTAGTTGGGCACTGTCCTGTAGAAGAATTGGGTCTTTTCTGTTGACTAATGCTGGCTGCAGGTGTTGCAGTTTCTGGTGCATCTCATTGATTTGCTGAGCATACTTCTCAGATGTCATGGTTTTGCCTGGATTTGGAAAGCTGTAGTGGATCGGACCATCAGAAGACCACCAAACAGTGACTATAACCTTTTTTTTGGTGCAAGTTTGGCTTTGGGAAGTGTTTTGGAACTTCTTCTTGGTCCAACCACTGAGCTGGTCATTATTGATTGTTGTATAAAGTTCACTTTTCACCACACATTACAATCCGAATTGGTTCATTGTTCTGTAGAATAAGAGAAGATGACACTTCAAAATGATTGTCTTTTGATTTTCGGTCATTTCATGAGGCATTCACTTATCGTGCTTTTTAACCTTTCCAATTTGCTTTAAATGTCAAACAACTGTAGAATAATTGACATTGAGTTCTTCAGCAACTTCTTGTGTAATTGTAAGAGGATCAGCTTTGATGACTGCTCTCAATTGGTCATTGTCAACTTCTGGCCGGCCACTACATTCTTCATCCTCAAAGCTCTCATCTCCTTTTCAAAACTTCTTGAACTGGGTGAGCACAGTGGCTCACACCTATAATCCCAGCATTTGGGAGGCCAAGGTGGGTGAATCACTTGAAGCCAGGAGTTCAAAACCAGCCTGGCCAACATGGCGAAATTCCATCTCTACTAAAAATACAAAGTTTAGCCAGATGTGGTGGTGCATGCCTATTGAGCTGAGGCACAAGATTGACTTGAACCCTGTAGGTAGAGGTTACAGTGAGCCGAGATCACACCACTGCACTCCAGCGCTGGGCAACAGAGCAAGACACTGTCTAAAAAAAAAAACCAACTTCTTGAACCACCACTGCACTCTATGTTTATTAGTAGCTCCCCACGTTGTTGATGTTGTGGATTGTCTCCACTGCTTTATGACTCATTTTGAACTTGAATAAGAAAATTGCTTGAATTTGCCTTTTCTCTAGCATCATTTCCATAGTCTAAAATAAACACAAAATAAACAGCAAGTAAAAAGTCATTAGCAAAAAATCATAAAGGAAGAAATGCTCATTAAAATGATGTATAACATAGTCACGTTTATTTAAGAATGTATTCCAATATCAAATGGCGAATTCCAACAATGCAAAAACCACAACTACTTTTGCACTCACCTATTATAATCATAATTGCTAAATTTTATGTTTCATCCACTTTGTGATAAACCTAAAATGAAGTATGAAATTAATAATATTTCATTAATTATGTAAATGTGTGAGACCAAAATATGGTGAGAATATAGGGAGAATGCTACTAGCTACACAAGATGGTTGGAAAAGCCTTCATTGCAAAGAAGTTATTTGGATGGACTCCTACAGGATGAGTAGGTGTTTGTCATATATGGAAATGAGGATGATATGCACAAAGGCATGGAATCACTCCAGGGTCTGATCTGCTTAGGAAATGGGGAGGTTTAGTGTAGTTGTGCATGATTTGCATTAAGGTGACAGGCAAGTGATGACACTGAAGCAAAAGTTTGGCATCAGAGAATCCAGTAACCGATAAGCCAACCTAATGAATGTATCTGTTCGGAATCGTTAGAGGTTATTAAAATGGAGATTAATTTTGGAGGGACATATTCAGACAGCAATGAAGAGCAGAGGTTGGAGCGGAATAGATGGGATAGACCTGGTGAGAAATGATGCTATGGCAATGGAGATGGAAAGAAGGGGAGGGATTCAAATTAATGATTAGGATAAGAATGGCAGAATGTGGTATCTGATTGGATATAGAAGATGAGGAGAAGACTGAAGATAACTTTGAGTTTCCCATATATGTTGAAGGTAGTTGGCCCATAAAAGGTACTCAGTCAATGCTTGTTGAATAAATACATGAGAATGACATCATTCACTAGGAAGAGAGAGTTTAAGACCAGCCAAGATTGTGGTGTCTTCTAGGTACCTAGTAGAGATATTTAGAAGACAGACTATAAATGAAAATGATTCCAAAAGTAGTTTGCTCTTATTGACATATCCCTTGTACATAATTCATATTTTTCTTTTTTCTCTTTCTCTCAGTAGTAGTTACACTTCATGTGGATCAAGATTATGTCTTAAATTTATCTTCTCTCTCCCCAGAACAGGCAGGACAGTGGCTGCTATATAATGTTAGCTAATATTTATTGAGCCCATAGTATGTGCCCAACACTGTTCTAAGTGTTATATATGTAATAATTCACTTAATGTTCCCAATAGATCTTTGAGGTAGGTGCTATTTTTGCCACCATTTTAGCTGAAGAAATTGAAGTCAGAGAAGTTAAATAGTTTGTCTGAGGTCTTCTTACAAGCTGAAGCTGGGATTTGAAGCCAGGCAGTCTTCTGATTTTCCTTGCAATTTTCCCACCAAGTAGTTGAACTACCTCTGACACCCAGAACCCGTGGTCTAGCTGGTTGTGAAGTCTGTTGGGGGACTCCCTGGTATTCTGTTGATTGCACCTCAACAACAAATTTTTGTGAATGCTGCCAAAGACATTTTTGTAGTAAATCATACTCAAAGGATAAAAGAGCAAAAGCTTCAGAATTGGTGAAATATATAATTTATTTTGAAAGTATATATGGAGACATAAAAATAATTTCTGAATAAATAGTTATGCAGGCCTAGGATAAAGTTTATTTGTATGTTTATTGGAATAATGAGATTTTAAGATTGGGAAAGCCATAATTACTACAGGCAACATTACCATGTGATTAAGAAAGAGATGACATGGAAAGGGGGTATGTGAAGGAAAGATGAGCTGGCTGTCTAAATAGTTTACCTGTAAGCAGAGTGAAAAGGTGAAATAGAATGTATTGACGGCTCACTAAATAAGAGCACTGAATTGGTTTTGGCTTCCATGGATACAGTGAGGGAGACCCGTAGATTGAAAAGAACCCACCTTGAGGAACATGAGTACAATACCTGGGACACAGTAATATACAATATATTTCTTCTGAATTCCATAGCATTTGTGAGGCAAGGAAGACATAACAATTATTATGCTCAAAATCAGCAGTCAAAAATAGAAATTAAAAAAATGTTGTATAGGGGGTTATGTAGAAGATGTTTACATTCTCCATTGTTGAAAGGACCAGTTTTAGAATCACTGCTCGAAAGTGACAGGAAGCTAGAGTTTGAGCTCATTACTGTATGCAGAACTTTCTAATGCATGGTGCTGTCTAGCAAAGAAGTATACTGTTCCAAGTTATGATCAAACTGGGCTGGAGGACCACTGTCAAAAAGTTTTTGTAATAGACTTTATACTTGAATGTCATCAACAAAAGGTTCCGAGAGGTTAGTAGTCAGCAGCATAGCTGAGATTCAAACCCAGACTGGGTGGCTCTGTTATTATTTTTCTTAATACTATGCTGCACTGCTTTCCCAGGTAATTAAAAAGAATGTATTAATGAGATGGAATAAAAGCCACAGAAAGCAATTTGTATGTGTCGCGTACTTGAGTAAAAGTTTTTTTTTAATGCTATGATTTCCACCCCTTATTCTGTGTACCTGATGTTGTTGATCATGTACCAATCTTGTAAAATGTTCCCTAGGGACGTATTTAGGGTATCTATATCATAGGTGAAATGCTTGCTTTTGCAGAAAAGTGAGCAAATTGGCTGGCTACTGTCTACAATAGTTACGGGATACATTCTAAAATCTGTTCGTAAGTCAAAGCGTGAGAATGCATTTCCTACATTAATTTAATTTGCTTAGCAAATATTGAGAACTTTCTACATGCCAAGCAATGTTCTGGGCATCAAGGACACAACAGGGAACAAAACTAACAAATAACTCTGCTTGCATGGAGCTTCGATAGCAAAGAGACAAGCAATAAATATTAAACATAACAAAGTATTATAGAGTACATTAGAAGATGGTAGATGATATAAATGCTGAGGTGGTCAATGTGGGCTTTATTGAGAACTTGGCAGCTGAGTAAAGACTTGAGGGAAGAGAAAGAGTAAGGAGCATGCCAGGGAGAGGGAATAGCCAGTCCAGAGGCCCTGAGCTGGAAGCATGCCTGGTGTGTCTGAGAAACACTAAGGAACCCAGGGTGGTTGTAGCAGAGTGATGAAAGGGGAAGTGGTAGGAGATGAGGTCAGAGAGAAGTGGGCCCAGATCACTCAGGGTCTTTAATGCCATTTTACGGACAACTTTCACTATGAGTGAAATGAGGAGCCCTTAAAGGATTTTTGAACAGAAAAGTGACATAATCTCTTTCTGGCTGCTATGTTGGGAAGAGACTGTTGGGGACAAGGATAGAAGCAGTTAAGAGGGTTGTTACAGTAATTCAGGGGAGATAATAGTGGCCCCAGCATGAGATGTTAGAAGTAGCCACACGCGGGATGGAGCCGACAGAATTTCCCGACGAACTGAACCTGGGGTGTGAGAGAAAAAAAGTCAGGGATGATGCTTAAGAGACTATCAGGAGTGAATCTTAAGACATTTTAATTAAAAAATATCTGTTAGATCAAATAGGCAGTTGATCATTAAGTCAGAAATTCAGAGGCAGTCTAGAAGTTGTCGGCAATAGAGAACATGAAAAGATACAGAATTTAATGTTATCCCTAAGAAAGTAAGAGGGGATAGAGGATAGAAAATAACAAGGTCACTTCAACATTGACAAGGAGCAACCAGTGTGTCAAAGGAAAACCAAGAACGTAGTATTTTAGAAACCAAGAAGAGGGTAATCAACTGTGTTAAATATCAGTGATAGGTCAAATGATCTTTGGATTAATCAACATGGAAGTCATTGGTGTCTTTAACAGAATTATAGGGAGAAAATAGTGCATAATGGTAACAGGGTCAGGCAAGACTATTTAAGCCTTAATGCATATGCACCACAGCACTGAATTGCTATATTTCTGATGGAAAATATGCTTAGCAATACAATGAACAAGTATTTTTTGACCATCTACTGTGTGTTTAACATTCTGGAAGCACTGCTGAGAAGGTTCACAAATTACATCTCATAATAGACATACAGTGGAAATTAGGTGGGGAGGCATGACTTAGCTGAAAATAGAAAACTACAAGAATGGAAAATCTTACCAGTCTGGAGAAGCAAAGAACCCAGCTGTAGCTCTCCCAGGTGTGCAGAGCAATGCACGTAGGAAGATGAGGAGGTCTGAAGATGTTTTCCCATGTTCTTGTTATGCAGTTTTTACTCCAAGGAAATATATTTCAGCAGTGAATGGACAAATGTAATAAAAGATTTGGCCTCATAGAGATCTTGGTTGTATAAATCACGACGAGTCTGATTCCGTTTTGTTGGTGTGGTGAAGATCATGTGTTATGCTTAGGGGTAGGGCAATGATTGGGAAGACCGGAAACAGAGAAATGGGGCCCGCTCACAATGGAGGGCAGGTACCCATGTAGTTTCTCAGCAGGAGAGCTTCCTAAGAGGAAGTCCCCACAGGCATTTGAGGCCATGTCGGGAAGCTCTGGTGTTAGGCAAAAGCAAATATTTCTGAAAAACTGAAGTGACTATAGTAGCACGTGGAGCACTTACTATGTGGCAGGCACTGTACTATTTTATTCTTTAAATCCATTGAATATTTATGACATTAATCCTATGAGGTAGGTATCAAAAATATCACAGTTTTCAGATGGAGAAACTAGGAAATCAAATGACTTGTCTATTAAGTAGTAGAGTCAAAACTCAAACCCAGATGATATGTTTTTATATAGTCTGCATTGTTACCACCATACCGTACTATCTCCCAAGAAACTGATTGTGTTTTGACCAAAACCAACAAAACAGTATCACCGCATTATTTAAATATTTTAATGTATCTTTTTAATACCTGCACATCTTATTTTATTGTGTTTTACTTTCCTGTCCTTTGCAGATATTGCATGTTTTACATTTTGAAGGTTTGTGGCAATCCTATGTCAGGAAAGCCTATTGCACAGTTTTCACGACAGCATTTACTCACTTCATATCTCTATGTCACATTTTGGTAATCTTTGCAATATTTCAGGCCAAATTGTTATTTTCCATTATGGTGATCTGTGATGAGTGATCTTTGATATTACTATTGCAATTATTTTGGGGCACCACAAATAATGTTCATGTAAGATAATAAGCAAGCTTAATCCGTAAATATTGTGTGTTATGGCTTCACCAACTGGGAGTTCCCCTGTCTTTCTCCCTATCCTCAGGCTTCTCTATCCCCCAAGACACTACAATGATACAGGAGTTAAAAAGAAATTACTTAGGCAGATAGTGGGGATAAGGAAGTCCTCGATAAGGTTTTCCCTTTGAAGAAAAGCAGCTTCCACATAATTTCTTTTCTAACAAAGAGCAGCCTGTAAAATGAAGCTGCAGACATAGATAAGCAAGCTGGAAGCTTGCACAGGTGAATGCCAGCAGCTGTGCCAATAGGAAAAGGCTACTTGGGGGCCAAGACATGGCAGCTCCGTCTTCCCTTTTCTTTGTCAATCACGTGTACAGTAAGGAACAGACAACATGGCACGGGCCAGGTAGAGAACCCTTCTGATAATAAAGGATTAGAGTGGGATAGCCAGCTTCTTCACATGCTGTGCAAACATCACACCTGGTCCAATCAATCTCTCTATGTAAATCAGAGACCACCTCCTTAAGCTCATCTGTAAAACCCCAGGCATTTCACCATGAAACCAGAAGATTCACTGGTGTGCTCCTTTCTCTGTAGGAGAGAGAGATATATATTCTCTTTTTTCTTTCTTTTGCCTATTAAACCTCCACTCTTAAACTCACTTCTTGTGTGTCTGTGTCCTTGATTTCCCTAGCATGAGACAAGAAACCTTGGGTATTTACCCCAGACAATGATGCCACTTCAATAATATTGAAATTTGGCCAATTCTAGATGTATTTTGTCATATAAATATGTCATATTTACTTGTCTCTTGTTGAAAATACATATATTATTGAACATTTATGTTCTTTCCAGTCTTTCAGTATTGTAAACGCTTTTTTTAAATCTCTCTTTTAGTTCATTAGGAAAAATTTCTAGATGTTGACTTATTGAGTCAGAGCATGAACATTTTAAAGACTTCCAATGCATTCAGCCAGACGGCTCTTCAGAAAAACGCCCGTTTGTTTCCCCTAGCAGTCATGAGAGCACATGTTTCCCTGAGCCCTTGCTAACATTTGATATAAAATTGTTATGTCATTCAAATGTTAATTATTTTTTAAACCTTTTTTACTTGTAAAGATCTTCCCTACCCGAACATCAAATAAATAATAACTTTATTCATAAAAAAGAAATTAGGCCAATTAATAATCCTATTATGTCCTCTAAGTGTTCGTCAAAACTAAAAGGATTAAGCTTAGTGAGTGAGGTATGCCAAAGCAGAGATAGGCCAAAAGCTAGGCTTTTTGTGTCAAACAGTTAGCCAAGTTGTGAATACAAAGGAAAAGTTCTTGAGGGAAATGAAAAGTGCTACTCCAGTGAATACATGAATGATATGAAAGCAAAACAGCCTCATTGCTGATATGTAGAAAGTTTTAGTGACCAGCTCCAACACTCTGTAAAGCCAAAGCCTAACCCAGAGCAAGTGCGTAACTGTCTTCAGTTCTATGAAGGCTGAGAGAGATGAAAAAGTTGCAGATGAAAAGTCTGAAGCTAGCAGAGATTGCTTCATGAAGTTTAAGGAAATAAGTCATTTCTATAACAAAAAAGTACAAAGCGAAGCAGCAAGTGCTGATGGAGAGGCTTCAACACGTTATCTAGAAGCTCTAGCTAAGATCATAGACGAAGGTGGCTACACTAAATAATGAATTTTTAATGTAGGCAAAACAGCCTTCTACTGAAAGAGGACACTATCTAGGACTCTAAGAGCTAGAGAAGTCAATGCCTGGCTTCAAACTTTCAAAGGACTGGCTGAGTCTCTCATTAGGGGCTAATGCAGCTGGTGACTTTTTAAGTTAAAGCCCATGCTAATTTCTCATTTCGAAAATTCTAGGACCTTTAAGAGTTATGCCAAATCTACTCTGCCTGTCTTCTATAGATAGAACAACAAAGCTTGGGTGATAGCACTGTTTACATCTGTTTATAGCATGGTTTACTGACTATTTTGTGCCCACTTTTGAGACCTACTGCTCAGAAAGATTCCTTACAAAAAATCACTGTCCTGTGGCTCATGGATCAGAGTAATTTCAGCGTTTGCCTTATTATTTAAGAAACACATTTTATAAGGCTATAGATTGTGATTCCTCTGATGAATCTGGGCAAAGCAAATTGAAAACCTGGAAAGAATTCACATTCTAGATGCTATTAAGAACATTTGTGATTCAAAGGAGGAGGACAATAGATCATCATTAATAGGATTTTGGAAGAAGTTGATTCCAGCCCTCATAGACCACTTTGAGGGATTCAAGACTTCAATGGAGGAAGTAATATCAGATGTGATAGAAATAGTGAGAGAGTTATTAATAGAATGAAAAGTAGAGCCTAAAGATGTAGCTGAATTGCTACAATATCATGTTAAAACTTGAATGGATAAGGAGGTGGTTCTCAGGGATAAGCAAAGAACGTGGTTTCTGGAGATGGAATCTACTCCTGGTGAAGATGCTGTGAACCTTTTTGAAGTGACAACAAAGGACTTAGAATATTACATACACTTAATTGATAAAGCAACAGCAGGGTTTGGCAGGATTTACTGTGATTTTGAAAGATGCTCTACCATGGGTTAAATGCTGTCAAATAGCATGGCATGCTACAGGTAAATCTTTCATGTTGTATTATACTAAGAAATTTCCACAGCAATCTCAGCCTTCAGCAACCACGACCGTGTTCTGTCAGCAGCCATCGACACTGAGGCAAAATCTTCTACCTGCAAAAAGATTACAACTCACTGAAGTCTCACATGATCATTAGTGTATTTTAGCAATAAAGTATTTTTAATTAAGACATGTAGATTTCTTAGCAAGACGTAATGCTGTTGCACACTTAACAGACTATAGTATAACTTTCGTGTGTGCTGAGAAATGGAAAAACTCATGTGACTCACTTTATTGTGGCACTTACTTTATTGCTATGATCTGGAACCTATCCTGCAATATCTCTGAGGTTGGTCTATACATTTTTAAATCTATCTTTTTTGTGAAAAGAGAAACCTGAGGTTTAATTCTTCATCTGAGATCACACAGCAGGTAAGGAGGCAGAGTGGACATTTGAGCCAGTATCAGTCTGGTTTTAAAGCCTGTGATGGGATTTCTATGCCAGGGAGTGCATCCAGCAGGAGAAATGATTATGGAGGAACCAGCTTGCAGACAGCCCAGTCTACAAAGATTAGTGGCTGGGTGTGAAAGACAGAGCCTTTAAAATCAGACTGATGTGGGCATGAGTCCTTGAATTACTCCTTCATAAAGACCTGACCTTGAACACTTTAACCTCTCTGGGCCTCTGGGAATTCCTTTAAAATGGGAAGAAAATATCTATGTCATAAAGTTATTTTGTGTAGGTTAATGAGCCTTAGTACCATGTGCATAGTAAAAGTTTCCTTAATGGTGGTAGATGCTCTTATTTTACAGGCAGATTTTAATTGTATTATTGTTAAGGTGTCTTCCTCACCCAAGTCCAGACAATACAAAAGTTTCAGGAGAAAAACCACAGTGATTTCTGGAACATCTTTCTTTGTAACTGAACTTGACACAGTAATTGCTATACTTTCTTGTTTGCATCAAATAATTTCAAACTTCAAATGCTAAAAATGGAAACAAATACCGCATTCCCTGATAAAGCGAGAAAAAAGCTTATCAGTTACTTTGCTTTTCTGAAGGCCTGCTGTGAATTTCAAAATATAGCAAATCATTTTCTGTGGGAGACTCCAAAGTGAAATTGCAATGATTACTGGCTCACTGAGTTAAATATCAATTGATCGTTTTTGTAACCAGCCTCTAATTGATCAAAAATTATGGGTTTCAATATCAAAAGGGAATAATATGATCTCCCTAGCACTAAGCATTGTTAACTTGGTCCCCATGGGATACTAGGGAATTGGTAATTCCATAGAGAAAGAATCTACTTCTGAAAGCTGAATCCAGAAGTTGCATTGGAGTCAATATGAACAAACAAGGGATTTATGGAAGATGATACTATCTTCTTTTAAAGGACAAAGAGGAAAACCATATATTCCCACTATCATAATATTTACTGGGAGATTCTTTTGTGCTATTCTCAACACAGATTGTTAGATCAAAGCCATAGGATAAAGATTAGTAGTACCCTAATCTTTAAGATGCTATGTACATGCCATGATACCTTCATGAGCTTGGGAAAGTCACTTTATTTTTGTGAACCTCAGTTTCTTCACACATAAAGTAGTTTCATAACACACCAACAGTAAACATTTGACAGTTGTTTACTTTGTACCAGGAACTTTGCTAAATACCTTTTATGTACTGCTTGTATAATTCTCATGACCCAATTAGATAGTTTTCACCTCCATTTTGGTCATTTCAATCCCACAGTTGATGTTCTTCCTTGTTGTTACTTAACTTCAAAAAGCTCTATGGAAAGCAGAGTTGCTTAATCCAGAAAGGATTCTAGGGACTGCAAGTGGTAACATCTTCCCATTTTGGTGCATGTCAACCCCTTCCATCCTCACTGTGGTGCTTTTAGTGGAAGAGTCTTGGCAGGTTCTAGTCTTTTGCCTTTTAGTTTTGCTATTTATGCTGAGATAGTTTATTTTTGACTCAATTTTCATTTGAATGGTGGCCTTAGGACCATTTCTTTTCAATGTGTACCTTTTACGCAATCAACAAACAAACTGAATTCTAGAGATAGTAGCTTACATATCAAATTCTGGTAACTTCTCTCTGCAGTTCAAGTGCTTACATTTTAACTTAAACTGAGAGCTCTGTTTTCCTTAATTAAGATAGAGATTTGGTAAAATATATTCCATTTTCCACATTTAAACCTTTTTATCCAGAAACTGGGAAACCACAAGATTTTGGCTCTTATGTTTTATTTCCAGAGCCATCACCTTAATCATCTGTGTTTCAGTATATTTTGAGTAATCACTCATCACATATTTATCACATGCCTCTTGATAAATGAACAGGATCTGGAGCTTAGCAGAATTACTGATAATAACAGTAATAATAGCTAACATCAATTGAGTTCTTGTGGTGACTCACACTGGGCTCAGTGTTGAACACAAATTATATAGTTCGATTTAATTCCCATAGTGACCCTCTGAGGTTTTGTTATTACCTCCATTTTACAGATGAGACAGCTGAGGCTCTGAGAGGTGATGTGATGTGTCCAGGTTCATACACACATGTTCATTCATATAAGCCTGACTGAAAATACAAGCTCTTATTTCCTTTTCTCAGTACCAATGCTCCCGGGGGGTCCCTGACCTGTTTTTAATTGTCTCTAACTTTCCCTACATTTCTCTCCTATGTCTGGTGCACGTCAGAGTCTGCATTCCCACCTTCTCCGTCCCCTACAGTGTCCATCCAGTTCCTCTCCGTAAGTCTTATATACTCTCCCCTAACAGGGATTCCTGATCTTTCAATCTCTCTGTTTTAGCCTTGGATTGGTAGAGCTGAAAATGAGCTTGAGCAGCTCCTGGAACATCTTTGACCAGGTAAGAAAGCATCTTCTACCCAACTGTCTGGTTCATTTTGATTGTTTCAACTTTTCTTTCTTCTGTCAAACCCCTCCTTCTTTCCCCACTCCATTACCCCATTATTAGCTCCATCATCTCTTTGTTCAGGTGAGGGCCTTGCCTTGTGCTTTTCAGCAGATGTCCTTACTCTCACTGCCCCTCATCTGGAAAGCCTTTCCTTTCCCTCTTTATCCACTAAAATTATACCTATTCTTTAGGACTCTCTTGAAATACCAATGTGTTCTAAAGTTTTCCTGGTTCTCCAACTGGGTGAAATTTCCCTTTTTTCAAATCGTCATGGTACTTTGTCCACATACAACACCTTATAGTATAGTACTAATGATAACAAGGAGGAAGAGATGTGGAAAAGGAGGAGAACGAGAAGGAGGGGAAGAAAGAGGAAAACATACAGACAAAGAAGCAGGAGGAAAAGGAGAAGGAGAAAGAGGAAGAGGAGGAGAAGAAGACCATGTCATGCGAGGCACTTCACATGCATTATCTCGTTTTCTCTTTACCATCACGTTACGGAGTGACATAATGCTGTCACATTTTTCAGATGAGACCACTGAGGCTAGAGAGGTCATGTGTTTGTCCATGTCCTATCTCACTCAGTCGATGGTCCTCTCTGACTATAGAAACTGGGTTATCTTCACCTCAAGTTCTCTTCAGTGCCTCTCACAGTGCCATGAGTTTACTAGGTTCTCACTGAACACTTTTTAATTGAATGGAACAGAGATAACCAATGAACTAACAAGTGCTATACCTACTTAAGTGCAGGGGTTGTTTTCCATATTCTTTCTCCTAATCTTTTTCAGTGGTCTTTCCTGGTGTGGCAGAGACAAAGCCACAAGTTCATACAGGAAGACATCTCCTGCTTTGAGTGAGGACACATGATACATTCTGCCTGATGGAATATGGGAGGATGTGATACACACCATTCCTAGGCCTGGCCTCTAAAACTCCACTAGATTCCTCCCCCGTCCAACCCTCATTCTCTCTCTTCCTGAATGTAAAACATACAGCACAGAATCCTACAGTCTAGACTGCAGAAGCCTGGGTCTCTGACTAATTGCATGAAGCAGATGCCCCCTTCCCAACCCCCTCAACCAACCTATGCTAGACTAGGCATAAAAGAGACATAATTTTTTATTATGTGAAGAAATTGAGACTTCAGGGTTATTACAGGCACTACCATTACTTGTTCTGATTAATAATACACTTGATGTGGAATCCAGGCGTGTAGGAAGCAAGTCTTCTCACACAGGCCTTTAGTTTTCAATGAATCCTAGATCCCAAGTGTCGCCAGCATGGCTGGGTGTCAGTGTTCTTGAGATGAGAATCACTAAATGTGGTCCCACAAGGGGTGCCTGTCTTATTATCTCAGATCCTGACCTAGGGAAGAGGCCCAATGGAGGATTTTCCAAGCTAACATCAAAAAATTTTTTAGATAAAAACAACAGCAACAAAACAACAACAAAAAACTTATCTAAGGCATTTTCCCTAGTTCACCATTCCACCCTTGTCTTCCCATATTAGATCTTTTCCTTTCCAAACTGTTTATGGTGCTGGAAAATTCTCTATGGCTTCCCTGGATGGCTCCAATATCTAAAGATGTCCCTCACCTCTGGATTTATTACTGGGCCTCTCTGAGTGGGGTCAAAGGGCATCTCAAGCCCCATATTCTGAGCCTCCTCCTTTCCTTATGTGCTCCATAACTCTCCTTTGCCATTTATTGACATTTGAGACACTTGATCTATGACTGCCTTTCTCTCCCTCCCCCCGTATCCATGCCTTGGTTTCCAGGGACAGCAGGAATATATTATTTCAAGAATGAAGGCAGGGCCAACTTATTTAGAATCTGTGAGCAAACTACTGGGTAGAATTTTGCATAGACTGACATTGCATTTAAGACTTAAGGTTCAACATAGCAGCAAACGTATTATTTAGATTCTAGATCCACTAACTTAAGGCTAGAATCGGAAGTAAAGATCCACATTGTGCTGTTCTCTAAGTCTTGGTTTGTCTGTTCATCCTCCTGTGAGGTAGGTGTTTTCTCCATGTTATGAGGAACCAACACTCAGAGAATGATTGACCATGGTGGGGGTAGAACTGGAGATAGAGCCAGGCATTCTGGCTCTTTCCCCTGCACCATGGCAAGCTCCCCGCTTTTATAACAGACTATTTCTTAAAAAATAGCATTTGTGTAGAGCATAAATTAGAAATGCTTTGAAAAGCAGATTGGACCCGAAATTTCTCAGTTTCTTAGAAAATCAGCCTGGGCTCACTGCCAGGAGTGTCTGCAGGCCCATGCTGCTCGGGTGGCTTCTTGCCAGATGCTGGCCCTGCTCATCCAAGGTCACAGTCCTGGTCAGCTGTGTGCCAGACCAGAAGGGGCTGCTGTGGATCCATGGGCCTTGAAGGCTTTGGTTTCTTTATTCTGTTTCCAAATCAACCTTTTATTTTGCAAAATGACTTAGAATATTAACTTTAAAAATCAGCAGCTCCTGGGCTTTAGGGAGCTGTTATGATATCGGCAATAGAATAGCTAGCTCTGTGGTTGCTGAACTCTGATCTTTGGAAGATGTCTGTCCAGGATGGATTTCCCATTGGCGGAGAGTAACTGAAAAAAAAAAAAAAAGACACTAGTGAGTTTTCTTGATAAAGGTGTTTGTATTCAATTTAAAGTCCTGCCCTTCATTCCAGAACTATATTTTTCTATTTTTTGATGGTAAAATGATATTGAGGATATATTTTTTTCTCTTTAAATTCTTAACTGGTAAAATAAAAGTTAGAAACTCACTCTTTTTGTATTTAAGAAATAATATAGAGTATTACATACATACAGTTATGTGCCACATAATGAGGGACCACATATATGATAATGGTCCCATAAGATTATACTACCATATTTTTACTATGCTTTTTCTAAGTTCATATATGTTTAAATATATAAATACTTACCACCATCTTACACTTGCCTACCGTATTCAGTACAGTAATATGCTGTACAGGTTTGTGGCCTACAATCAATAGGCTATACCATATAGTCTAGGTGTGTAGCAGACTATACCATCTAGGTTTGTGGAAATTACACTCTATGATGTTCACACAATGACAAAATTACCTAACAATGTGTTTCTCAGAATGTATCCCTGTCGTTAAGTGATGCATGACTCTCTCTCTCCCTCTCTTTCTATTCATATAGTACTGGCCTATGAGATGAAAAATTTCGAAACTACACCTTTAGCAGATATTTTTCAGATAAAGAAATCTCTGTCATTTGGGGAAGGGGGTTTTCTTTTGATATGTTTTCAGTCTTTGGTAATCTGTCTTTATCTGAGCAAAGTAAAAATTTTGTCTTTACCTTCTTGTCAATCAATTCATGTGTTGAAAAGCTTTAGTCTCCTTTGGCTATAGGGACTAGGGACTTAAGGTCTCTCTCTGTTTCTGTCTCGGCATGTGTGTGTGTGTTTTAGAGGACAAGAGGCCTGACTTAGGGCAGTTTTGGTTTCTTCATACACAAAAATAAATAAATTTGCTTACTGTCAGCTATGTTGATATTGGATTCATTTTATTTTTATACCTAATGTAACATTTTTAGTAATTAATAAATTACTATGAGATAAAAAAGCAAGGTTTAGAGTCTCTATTACGTTTTACAAAGCGACAATAGTTAACAATGCTACATTAATAAATATTCTTCATGAATAAGTAAAATCAAATATGTTGAGTTAAATTCATTTATATTTATTTCTAAATTATGTACTTTTTTAAGAAACGGCTTAGGACTAATTGCTAAGAATCTGTAAGGTTCCAATCAGAAAGGCACTGATCAGTTCTCTGTTGATTGTTACAAATTCGAATAATAAAGTTGAGTTGGTAAAGTAGATTCTGTAATTACTTACTGTTGTTAAAATAAAACATTGCTAACATGCACTTCTTTAAATCTCACTATGGTCCTTCTCTGTGACATACAGGGACAATCGGGAGCATTTTGGTCTTTATTTATTGGGGCTGCATAATCTAATTATCTCTCATTAGTTCAGAGCTGATTATTTCATTTATCTTTGTAAATGTGACAACAAAAGGCTCACCTTAATTAAGCAGATCAGCAATTAGCTCTTGTTTTATAGGAGTTTTAAACATTCCTGTACTAATAGCAGGCAGCATGATTATAATCAGAAGCCCAGAAAGAATGGTGGCAGAAGACAGTTTGATTTAGAGCCCCATTTAAGTGAAAGCTATGTAGGCAAAGTGGCTCTCCAACGATGAAGATCCGGAAAGGGCTAGAAAAACCAGGGAACAGACTCGAGAGGGCCAGGCCAAGACCTTCTCATCTCCGTTATGATATAGGCAGTGACTTCATTCCTTGTTTTCAAAAAAAATTTATTTATTTGTAATAGTAATTGCTATTATTTATCAATCACCTATTATATCCCAGGCTTTGCATCTATTACTTTAGCTGTATTAGTTTTTATAAATCTCATGGTAGTTCTTCGTGGTAGGTATTATTAATTTATTCCCATTTTACAGATGAGCCAACTGAAGGCTAGAGAGGTTAAGTCATTTGTCCGTGTTTACACAGCTAAGGATTACAACCCTTATGTGGTTTTGCTGCTCTGCAAATTGGTTTCTTTTCCTCCATCTCTCTTCTTGCTCCGTCCTTTCTTCTTTTCTCTCTCCCACTCCCTTTATTTTTCCTCCCTTCTTTTACTTATCTCCTTGCAATATACCTGGCACTGTACACTGAACTGGAGATACTTACATGAGCTAAACATGGCCAGGACTCTTGAGAAATGTACAGTGTAATGGAGGCAGAGACATAAACTGCATAACCATGGCAATGCCTGAGACAATGTGAGGGCAAATCTAGATAGAAAGGGCACAATCTAGCATGATTGGCACATGTGGCTGCTAAATCAATATTAATTAGAGTGGCTTGGCCTGGCCCTTCTCATTCTTGTACCTTGTGTTTCTCTTCCTTTTTTCCTAATGAGGAGCTGCTTCTAACTGCCTGGAACCTTTCTGATTACACACATGGGTTACACTATGTTTAATGTAAATGGAACTTACCTTTATGCAGAAGGCTGGTGTGATCTATCATAGGCTAACTTGTGGTCTCATTAGGAATTGTTAGAGGAAGAATGAGGTAAATATAGATGTATCAGAAGAAGGGGGAAGAAAATGGGAAAATGAAAGGGGACTTGGTTGGAAGGAGAGGAAACTTTGTCTGCTTGGAAAGGAGAAGAAAAAGAGTGAGTTGAGGAATCGGAGGATGGGGTCCTGCTTTCCCAGGAGAGGGATTGGTGACTATCAGCACAGAGGAACAAGCTGGTTAGAGCTAGGGCAACTTCTCAGCTGAGCGATTAGGCTTGGGGGCTCTGCTCCCTTGCCAGATTCTTAAGAGATCTGACTATATCTCCTCGGTGAACTGGATGCTGTTGCCACCTCTATCCTATACCTGTCGCTACTACCCACCTAGTCCTAAGATTATCAGAACACCTGCTTATATTTTTAATTACTGTGTTTTTCAGTATTGGTTTTCGTACCAAGCTCTGCCAAACACTTTAAAACAGCATCTTCACAATATAATTGTAAAAATACAATTATTGGCCAGGGGTGGTGGCTCATGCCTATAGTCTAAGCACTTTGGGAGGCCGAGGTGGGCAGATCACAAGGTCAGGAGTTCAAGACAAGCCTGCCCAACACAGTGAAACCCTGTCTCTACTAAAAACACAAAAATTAGCCTGGTGTGGTGGTGGGCACCTGTAATCCCAGTTACTCAGGAGGCTGAGGCAGGAGAATTGCTTCAACCCAGAGGCAGAGGTTGCAGTGAGCCAAGATTGTGCCATTGTACTTTAGCCTGTGTGACAGAGCAAGACTCGGTCTCAAAAAAAAATACAATTGTTACATATTATGATTGTATTGTGAAGAAGGTATCACTATCTTCAGTGTACCTGTGAGAAAACTGAGGCACATACAGGTAAATTAACTTTCATGGATTCACATAGTAGTGGTGCCTAGACTTGAGCCTATAATCTTAACTGCTATGTAATAACTTCCATCTTTCTTTTGGACTTTCCTGACCCACCAAGGGCACCTGACCTTCAGAAGTTATTTAAAAAGTTAATTTATTTTATTGCTTCTGAAAACTTTTCTTTATATGTTTAATAAGCCACATATGAGAGACTTACTGTAGGCCATAGAGAGCCATTGAAGGATCAAGACTAAGGCATGTCATGATGGAAGGTGTGTTTTAGGACATGTGGAGGATAATTTGGAAAGAAATTACCATACAGTTAGAGATGTTGGTTAGGATGATATTGCAACAGTCCAGTCACAGGAGGGTGCAAGCCTTGTAGCAATGGGAATTGGGGGAAAAGGCACAAGTGTGAGAAAAATTACAAAGAATGATAAGTTTCAGTGGCTCATAATCGTAGGAGGGAAGTAAAAGGTCCCTGTGCATTGGGATCTGCACTAACTGAAATACAGGAGTCATATGTGATTGGATAGATGAACGACAAAAGATGTTGAGCGTGATGATAGTTCTTTGGCCCAGCCCTAAGAAGTATGGATTCAATGGGGATAGAAACCAGTTTAGAGGGGATTAAGGAGAGACTGGGTGACGAGGAAGGAGGTAGAGAGCATGTATAATGATTTTCAGGCCAGAAAGATATAAGTCCATTTCAATAGAGAGTGTCTGATTTCTCCTTTAGCCCAACTGTAGCTGAGGAAGGACTTAGTAGGTGGCCACTTCCTACCTCTTCCTCCTGCTGATGAGACTGACATGCAATTTAAGGGTAGGGGCCTGATTTTTTAAATTCATCTCTGCATTCCTAGCAAACAGAGCAGTGCCTAGAGCAGGTTAGGTGCTCAATAAACAATTATTCACTAACCGAATAATTAATGAGAGAGAAACTGAGCCCAGAGCTGCTGGCTCTAGGATGACTTACAAGAGGGGTCAAGGTGCTCCGATAGGGCAGCTGGGAATGGTAAAAAACAGGAGACCAAACAGAAAGTCAAACTGCCCAGGTAAATTTTAGCCTTAGGCCTGATGGGGTGAGCGTTGCAAAGGGGATTAGAGTTCTGTGAAGTCGGACATACAAGAGCATTGCTAAGGAAAGGACTCCTGTAGCTGAAGCCATATTTATTTATTGAGGGCTAGTGGTTTTTGGCATGTGGATGGGGTGGAACCAGAAACAGATTCTTCTGTCTTCTCTCTATAAACGAGAGAGAGAGAGATTTGAAAGGTATGAACAAAATAGAAGCAAGTGTAATTGCCACCCCTCCTCCTCACTAAGAACTACAGAGAAGCAGTGGTGGGTTAAGTAGGAGGGGAGAGTTGGATGGTGCTCATGGAGCTGTGGATCCCTGGCCAGTCTTAAGGAGTAACAGTTTAATGAATTTCCTACCACTCTAAGTAGAGTTTTGGGTAGGGTGGGGTGGGGCCATTGTGATGTTCTGAGAATTCCCAAAAGATCTGGGCTTTTGCTTGTCTAAGAAACTTTGATGATCAAAGCAAGAAAATCCACCTTTAAGGGTGGCATCTGCTGGGGAGCCTCGGGCCCTGGATGCCCCTTACCAATATAGTAGTTTGGTCAGTTTAAGGGCACAGATTTGGTGACATCAGAGAGGAAGATACAGTTGAAGTGGAAGAAATTTTAGATACTGGCTGGAGAGAGGATTATTGAAGATGTGAGACCAAACATTCACAGAATGTCACAGGTGGAAGGGATCTTCTATCTTGTGCATGAATACCTTTAAATATTTTAGATAAATAGTCATACAAAGTCTGGGAAGAAATGAGGTGAGGGAGCAGGGAACAGTATTCATTCTGATCTAGAGAAAAGAACAGCTGTTTCTCTGAAAAAGAGTGGTGGATCAGAGGATAGGTTCCAGACAGAAGTTACTCTGAAGGAGAGAGGAGGGATATTAGAGATATTATATCCCAAAATGGAAGTTTTGTCTCTTCCCTCAAAATATTAGTTGTTTTCCCTCTGCTCTTCTGCTGCACAGGAAGGTGGAATGGCATGGGAACACCGAAACTTTCACTTGCTCCAATTTACCTCTAACTTTATGCAAATGAGAGTGGCCTTCCTGGCAACAGCTTAAACCAAAGGTGCTTACACCTTGAAAGGAAAGGAAATCCTAGTTGAAAACATTTTTTTATTACATTTTAGGTTTTGGGGTACATGTGAAGGACATGCAAGATTGTTGCATAGGTACACACATAGCAGTGTGATTTGCTGCCTTCCTCCCCATCACATATATCTGGCTTTTCTCCTCATGCTCTCTCTCCCCAACTGTCCACCCCCTGCTGTCCCTCCCCTATAGCATCACACACTGAAAACACTTTTTAAGCTCTTGAACGGCAATTTTTTTTTTCAAAAAAGAGAAATTTATTTGCTTCCCACAAAACAGTACTTTACCTAAATGTGGCAATAAAGAAAAGTTCTTAAACATGTATATAATATATCCAGGTAATTTTGCCGCTCACACACAAAAAAGAAAAGACAAGAAAAAGAGAAAAAAGTTAAATCCATATGGTAATCCTGAGGTTGATTGTAAGTCTTTGTTTATACTAAAACATAAAGACATAGGTAGTGCAAAGGACTGATTTTATGTCTCTGCAAAAACTCAGACGGAAAGCTAGACTTCACAGTTTACATGAAATGGATAGAGGTGGATATGTACTGCTAAGGACGAAGGCTCCCAGACCAGAAGATTGCAAGTTAGCAGGGTTTGCCCATTGCTTAATAGAGGAGAGTAAGCATTATAAAGGGCAAATGTGTTGATGGGGTGGATGTGGTGTGCATCACCAAGCCAGAATATAAAGGCCTACTCTGTGCCAGCAGGTAGATGTTTTAATTCAATCCTCACAACACCCACGTGAAGCCACGCAGAGATTTTAGATGAGATTCTAAGTGGTTAAGGAGCTTGCATGAGGTCACATGGCTTCAAAATGGAGGGCCAGCATTTAGCACCTTGGTCTTCTGTTCTCAGAGATCATGCTCTTTCCCCCTCACTGAGCTGCTGGATGGCTGTGTCCATGCTGGTGGCCTGGCCTCCAGGGACTTCGGAAATGATGCTGTGAAAATGTGTGCTTGCTTTTCCCACTTGCTTTGTGTTCATTGGGTTACTTTTTCTCTCCAGATTAGTTTTTCAGTTTAATTGGTTTTGGCCTTGGAATCTTTTATAAAACTAGTTATTCTCCCTATCTTGCTTAAGAAATTATATTCCGTTTGATATTTACTGACCTTACTCTTGGTTGGGGGAATAATAGAATATTTTACAAGGGAATGAATTGTGATGTTATAGGTGAATGTGTGGGAGCTCATAAATCAACAGTCATCCTGGGGGACCATGGAGGGCCTCCTGGCCCTGGCCAGTGCTCTTTAGACCTCTTTATGCTAATAAAACAGAGATTTCTCTAGGAAGGGCTCCACCTTTGCAAATGACACTCATAATAAGCTGGGAACCATGTTGCAATAATAGGCTGTTTACCTGCTGGTAATTGGTAATTTAGGTAATGTAAAGGAGCTAATGGTCTATCTTCTTCATTTGGAGAATTAAGAAGTAGAATTTTGTCCAAAGAAACTGGATTTGTCTGTGGAAAACCCTGCAGAGAGCCAACGACAGGGAGCTTGTCTTCCAAGGGGGTTATCCTTGCTGAAAATACAGATGTGTGAAAATATACAGGGCTAGTCATTTCCAGATTTCTATATGAGTTATGGAGTTTCTGTGAAGGGACTTTGTCATTTATTTATTTGACCATCTTTGTAAGTGAGAAATGGGGCAATTTATCAAATGGCAAAGAATATATTATTCTGATTCCTTGTTCTAGTAATTACAACACAGAGCAATGAGTGCTAGTGGAGGACTAGCATCACCATTTAAGACTGCTTATTTCAGTCTATATAGAGTTAACGTGGATATTTTGTCATAGGGCCTGGGGGCAGGGAAAGGAGGAAAGGAAAAAAAACGTGATTTTTCTTAACTAAGTGACCAGAAATAGAGATCTTGCTAAGGTGATGATGACACGTCAACACAATGAAGAACTACAGAGACATTAAAATAACAATGAAACTATATTGGAATAGTTATATGAAAATTTATCGAAGGTGTATATATGTGCACATAGTTGTGTGTGTTCTCTGATGAGATGCATGTAAACTAGGACATGCATGTATATGGACAAACACTGGAGGAAAAAATACAAAAATGAAAATGCCTGGGAGAATGTGGGTTTGTATATCTATGAAAAGGTGCAAGGGGTCATTTGTATCAGATTCATTTTAGCCAAGGGGACTCAGTGTATGAGTTAATTTGCTATACCACTAGTAAAAACAATCATATTTTTCTGGTCAATCGTGTTGGTCTTAACCCATTTATGCCTGAGGTTGCAATTTTTTGAATTTTTATAATGAGACCTTGTCAATGAACTTGAGAGTAGGATATAAATAACTCCCACATGCTGAGTGTTCCAATAATGGAACACTAGGCATAAATTTAATTCATTCTAACAGTGGGATTCCTATAGGTCAATGTAATCATAGAATGATAGAAGAGTTTGGTGTTTTGAGAGCTCAGCAAAGGGAGTATTTCCTTCTACCTGGGCCTCATATAATATTTTTATGGAACTAATAGAAATTACACATGGTTCTGATGTAGACTGAATTTTATCAGGTGGAGATAGGGCTGAAGATATTTCAAATGCAGGAAGACTACTACTGAAGGCCTAAGGTAGAAAAAGTGCCGAGTATAAAAATACACAAAGATGATAAAAAAAATTGGTTTGGTTGAGGTCTGGTCATGAAACAGAATGGGAGAGGTCTTTAAATGGTAAATCAGGGGCAGGTTATGGATGGACTTGAATGCCTCACTAAGTACTGTACATTCCCCCTGCTTTGCTTCCCTTGCTTTGGTAAAGATCTGTAGCATACCTCAAAATGCAAATCACTGAATATCTTTCTCTCTTAGTAAACCAGACTCTTCCAGGGCACACACTCTGCCCTGGCGTTAAGCACAGAACTTTTGGAAATTGCATTATCTCATTCTATTCACTTTTTTTTCAGTACATTTGTGAACTGAGACAGTTCCTGTTTTGTGGATGGTGCAGAATCCAGTGATTAGAAAAGGTATTAGAACATTTGTATTTTCAGCTGGACTAATAGTAATTTTTTGGACCAGTTACTTACTTTGATCTTGTCTGCTAAAGTGGTGGATAGCACTTTTCCATTTCACTGAGGTGCAACAAGCCCTTCCCTCATCCTTGCAGGCAAACCATCTCTTAGAAATGACTCTTTGTCTTGATCAGTCCAAGAACTACTTACCCTTCCAGTTAAGTTTAGATTCTAACACCTTCTCAAATCTTGCTCTTGCCCATCTCTCTGTTGTCTTATTTAGACACCACTTTTTATACTTGTACAATGCACTTGGCAACTAAACTCTATTTCATATTGCCCTCTACATTTCATGACGCATAGGGATTTTTTTTGGACTCCAGCAGACTGGAAGCATCCTGAGTTTAGGAATTATCTAATAGATGTCCAGTATTCTGGGCACATGGAGGGTACTTTTACATATTAGATATTTGTGAATTTAACTGATTTCTAGTAATCTATCAGTCTACAAATACATTTAACCAGTCTTTGTAATTTTAATATTCTTTTTACAACTCAAGTGCCTGTAATAGAGTTGATTTATTGCATAGAGTTCACGGCAGGCTATCTGCACTGGCCTATGCAAGGTTCTGTTGTTTTTTATTTTATAATTTATTTTTTCTTTATCAGTTATCTGAAATCCTAATTCTAACACCATTCCACCAACAACTCTTAAATTCTTAATGTTTGCCAACCTAAACTATCCTTCATGTGTTTTTCACATACAGCAGTATACATAGTTTTGTTATCTATATGTAGCATATAGAGTACTGTTTTGTGTGTAGGTTTAAAAAATTTATGTGTTAGTTTTGGGCTGTGTGTTTCATGTTAATTTCCTATTTGTTTTTCCATTTATGTTTTAGAGACTTATCCACGTTGTGTTTTGTAACTCCAGCGTGTGGCCTTGTGTATCTCTTACCCCTTTCCTTCTCCGTTTCTTTAGTGCTAAAGACTAAGGTGGCAGAGGCCTGAGGTGAACATTTTCGAGGGCAGCACGCTCCAAGAAAAAGATGATGCAAGCCACAGATAAAATTTTTGATTTTCTAGTAGCTGCATTAAGAAAGTAAAAAGAAACAGAAATTATATACTTCATTTAACCCAATATACCTACAATATCATTTCAAAAAATAATCAGTACAAAACATTATAAGGAGGTATTTTCACTTTAATCTTCTGTTCAGGTCTTCCATGTGTATTTTATATTTACAGAATGTCTTAATTCAGACTAGTCACATTTTAGGTGATCTACAGTCACAGGTGGCTGGTGGCTATAGTATTTGAGAACACAGATCTAGAATGTAGACTTCTTGTTTGTCTTGTTCAGTGCTACCTTTTTAATGCTGAGAAGAAGCCTGCTTTCCTAATAGGTACTCAATAAAAACTTTTACTGAATAAATGAATGTCTCTCTCCCAGTTGTGTCTGTATTAGTTATTAGTAATATTCCCAGCAGAAGTATGTGAGACTTTTCATTTCTTACCTTCTAATTTTTGTCAGTCTGATTAGTATAAAGTGACATTTTTGTCTTAATTTGTATTTCTGTGACGATTAGTAAAGTAGTGCATCTTTTCATATGACAAACATGCACATTACCCATTTTTCTGTAGAGTTCCCATTTTTTTTGAGGGGGAGACTTTTTTGTTCTCATTTTCTACTTACTCCAGATATTAATTCTGCATTGATGATGGACACTGTAAGATTCTTTTAACAGACATCTGTTAAAAAATGTCTATAGTATGGACAAATATCCACAGTTTTGGCATAGTCAGTCTAGCAATTCTTCCCCTTGCTGCCTGTGTTTTTTGTTTTGGTAGGTATTCTCCTATATTTTCTTCTAAATTTACTATTTTGCACTTATCATTTAGATCTCTGCTCATACAGAGTTTGTTTTTGTGTGTACTCTAAAGCAGTTAGCCAACTTCACATTTGTCTATAAGGTTAGGCAGTTATTTCAGTTCTATTTACTAAATCATTCATCTGTTCTCCCACTGGTTTTTGATGCCATTTCCATCACATACCAAGTTCCCATAAAGATATGGCTCTATTTCTGAGCTCTCCATTTTGTAAGATAATGTTTTTGTCTTCTTGGAACAGTTCTAATCTAATATTAATGTTGTGTAGTTGCTCAAATATCTGATAGAGTGATATTCTACCCTTCACTCTCCTTTTTGAAAATTTTCTTAGCTAGTTGAGGATCTTTATTTTCATGTAAATTTCAGACACATTATCCCATTTCTGTCCATTCCCCTATATCTTTTCGGTATTTTGAGTAGAATTATATTACATTTTTAAATGAATTCAGATTAAATTGATATTTTTATAAGAAGTGGTCCATCTATGACTATGGTGTATCTCACTTTATTTAGTTTTTTATCACAAAGAGTTATGAATGCTTGGTTAAGTTGATTCCTAGATCATTACTGTACTGGTTTGATAGCTATTTTCTTTTGCATTTTCTAGTTAGTTACTGCTTGTGTAGAAGAAAGCTTTTTATTGTTATATATTAATCTTGTATCCAGCAACCTGGGTAAACTTTCTGATTAGTTGTAATAGTCTGTATATTCGATTGGGTTTTCTGTTTATAATCATATTATCTACAAATAAGTGTTTATTTCCTCCCAAGTTTTGTATCACTTATTTCTTTGTCCTATTATTAAATTGACCAGGAAACAGCAGTACTAGATTGAGCTGTAACTATAATAGCAGACATTGCTGTGTTCTCTCTGGACTTAAAACGCAGCCATGTAATGTTTCTCAGTTTTCTGTGGCTTATTGTTGTTGTTGTTGTGAGGTTTTAAATAGGCTTTGAAATTAAATATGGTCTCATCTCTCCTTGGTTTGGTTTTTATTTTAAATCATAAATAGCTGAACAATGTCAAACACTTTTCTACTTTTATAAGATGTTCATGTTATTTTTCTTTTCTGACATTAATGTAAGCTGATAGATTTTTAAAATATTAAACTCAGAAGTAATAAGTTATATTTAAGCATGACATGTTATAGAAAATACACTGTGGTTTTAGATAACTAAGTTTTATTTAAGTTTTGGCATCTGTTTTAAAAGAAAAATGATTCTATAATTTTTTCTTTCTAAAGTAGTTCTTTCCTGATTATAGCATAAAAGATGATTAGTTTCATAAAATGACTTAGGTAACTTCATTTTCCTATTTTCTGTAAAAACTTGTGAAAGATAAAGATATTTGCTTTGCTACCACATGCCTGTAAAATCATCTGTCAGATGTTTTAAATAGGAGAGAGCTGGCAGAGGGAAGTTTCTGATGACTGACCTCAGGTTCTTTATTGACAATTCCATGTGTTTTATATCTTCCTGTTCTAATGTTGGTATTTTATAATTTTATAACATTTTATCAATTTCATCCAGGTTTTCAAATTTTCTAGCCTGCATTTGCTAAAAATAGTATTGTTTCCTGTTTTTCATTTCTGACTTTTGCTGTTTCTTTCCTCCCTGTTGCCTTCTTTTCTTTACTATGTCAATTTTGCCAGCATTTTGTCTGTCTTATTAGTCTTTTTAAAATAAGTACTTTTGGGGGTTTGCTAATTACCTTTACTATTTTGTTGTTGTTTTTCTTTGTTTAATTAATTTTAGCCTTATCTTTAATATTTCATTTTTTCTGAGTTCATTCTGTTGTGGCATTTTCTAGATTTTTATGTTAAATCTTCTCATTTATTTTAATTTCTTCTAGTTTTCTATATAAACAGAATCAAGACTAGATCTCTCTCATACTCTTGCTTTAACTGAAAGCAGTATGTTTTGACTTTTTAACCTTTCATTTTGGTATTTAATGCTTTTATATACCTCATGATTTCTCCTGTAATATCCTCTTTATCCTATGGATTACTTAACAATATGTATTTAGGCCTTTAGACATGTAATATTTTTGTTATGATTTTGTTATAAATGTTTTGTTTTATGGCGTTGTAGACAAAGAACACATTGTATATGATGCCTATCTTCAGAATTTATTCAAATATTCTTTGTGATTTACTGTATGACCAATTTACGTGAAATTTTAGATATCCCATTTTTTTTTAGATGGAGTTTCACTCTTGTTCCCTGGGCTGGAGTGCAGTGGCAAGATCTTGGCTCACTGCAACCTCCACCTCCCAGGTTAAAACGATTCTCCTGCCTCAGCCTACTGAGTAGCTGGGATTACAGGCACCTGTCACCACACTTAGCTAATTTTTTGTATTTTTATAGAGGTGGGATTTCACCCAGGCTGGTCTTGAACTCCTGACCTCAGGTGATACACCTGGCTCAGCATCTGAAAGTGCTGGGATTACAGGTGAGAGTCACTGCACCCGGCCACATATCCTCTTAATGACAGTTTATTTTTATGCTTGTGACTATAAAGTTCATGTATTTAGATCAAACTTAGCAATCTTATTAATCTTTATCGGTTCCTGACAGGGGCTATTTATAGGTTTCTCCCTGTAATTCTATCAGTTGTCTTATCTAGTGGAGGCTATATTATTGAGTACTGCTATAGGCTGAATATTTTTGTCCCCCCTCATCCCTGCAAAAATTCATATGTTAAAATCCTAACCTCCAAGGTGATGGTATTAGAAGGTGAGGCCTTTGGGAAGTGATGAAGTCATAAGGGCAAAGTCCTCACAAATGGGATTACTGTTCTTATCAAAGAGTCCTGAGAGAGGTCCCTTGCCCTTCCCACCTTGTGTGGACTTAGCAAAAAGACTGCCATGTATGAACCAGGAAATGGGCTCTCACCAGACATTGAATCTGCCATCAGCTTGATCTTGAACTTCTTACCCTCCAGAACTGTGAGAAATACATTTATGTTGTTTATAAGCCACCCAGTCTGTCCTGTTTTGTTATAGCGCCAGGACTGAGTGAGACAAGTACATATTTACTGATTGCTATGTATTCTTGTTATATTATTCCTTTCCCATGATTAATTATTCTTTTTTCCTTATGATGCTTTTTCATACTATTTATTTTGGCTGATATCAAAAATTAGCATTTTGGCTTTCTTTTGGTTTATATTTGCTTAGTGTATTTTTTTACTCTGTTTTCAACTTTCTTTGTCATTTATGTTTTAAAATGCTTTTTATAGATGATATACCTCTTTAAAATTCAATCTAGGTGTCTTTTGGTTGCTGAGTCTGAGTCATTTACAATAATCATTATGTCTTTGGACAAATGGTTTTACATTTTCTACTTGCAATGCTTTATTTTGGTTTCTTTAGTTTTTATTTTTCATTTCCCCCCACACAACCATTTTTTATCATGTGGTGGATTGGTTGAATTTTATTTTGCTTGTTTGGATTATTCTATAGGCCCATACATTAAGCTCTCTGTCTTAGCAATAAATGTTTATATCAAAATTCAAATTGCTTCTGTTTTGTTCTTACTTCATATTTTTAATAGTCCTCTTAATCTCTCTGAGACTATTTATAATGTATATTTTAACTTGTTACTCTGTCCCATTAGTTTTGCTTCTTCTAATACAAGTTAATCCATCCTTAGGTTATCACTCTTTCATATTTCTCATGCTTCTCAGATTTTTGTAACATTTCAATTTTAGCTCATTTTTATCCTCTTGGGATATCAGCTCACTTGACTGGTGATGTTCTCCTGTGAGGAGCACCAGAGCCTAGGTCTCAGTCTGGATTCCTGTGAGTGAGTTTAGGAGGTCATGGGTGTCCTTTCAAAAGGAGAACCTTGAATGCTGCCATCTGGATTCACCCATTTCTTGTTTTTCCTCCAGGCATTGCTCTTGTCTTCCAGTAGTACAATGTGGAGGAATGAGGTGGAAAAATGGAGGGAAGAAACTATCCTGCTCCCCTGGCTGCCACATTCACTTTATCATCAAAGAAACAGAGCGAATGAGCAGGATCACTAAAGTTCAGTGAGTGCATTTGAGCTCATGCAGGTGTAGTTTTGTTGTTTCATTTTGTACAGAATACTTTATACAGTCTCTGAATTTCTGAGCTCTTTTTTAAATGTCCTGGACTTTCCCAAAGCAAAATAATGGGGTAGAAAGATGATTAGACTAGGATTCAGAAAAGCTGGGTGCCTGTTTCACATCTGCTGTGGATGAACTACTGCATCTCTCTAGAGAAGAATTTCTACAGCAATTAGTCTTGGAAGATACTACACAGATAAGGATCTGTGTTTTCTATATATTCTTTCTTTTCCTCGGCTCTTGATTCACAATGCATATGAGCACTAATAAGCCCTGAAGGATAGAAATTTGTTGAATTTGTTTAATCTAGGGTTTCCCAAATTTATTTGACCTTGGAATAATATAACTGAGGACAGCATGTTACATCCTGGGCAACTGTTATTGGAACCACACTTTAGGAAGTGCTACTTTACAAACTGTGTTGTCTCACCTATGACAGGTAGACAATATGAATTGTATATTACCCTTGTTAGCTATCCTGTATCACTTTCTGCGTGCCAATTCAGTATTATTTTCTCTTGCCATATCCTTGTTCCTTCCAATGTCCTAGTTCTAGTAAATGCAAGTGGATTAAGGTGTTAATCCCACCTCTTCTATTAATGACATTTTAATTGGCCAAGTTTTAGGAAATCTTCAAAATCCAACCCAAAGGAGAGCTTTGCTAATGGTGGAATTTCAGACAAGTACTTGATAAATCTTTTCTGGATCCATGGGGCTTTCTCATTGTCCGTCCAATAATGTCATCTATTTAGTTACCTCCTCATAAGACCAGCATTATTTTGCTCCAAGTGGAGAGTTAGCAGCCTCTACTTACTGATCCTTTCTTTGAACCACTTAGTGAATATAAAAGCTCAACTTCACAAGAGAAGTCGTTGTTATTTCCTTACCTAGATAATGATTTCTTTATCCCAAATGTCCCCTTTGTATCTTCCTGACAATAAAATGAGGAAAATGGATTTTTTTAAAAAAGTAATTACAAAACTGAACATGTGATAAATATACTTAATAGGCAAGAACTATCTGCTTTGGCTGCTTTCACAGCCCAAATTCACATAGCGATTCACAGCTCATTCACTGGAATTCTGCTTGAGCTCCTAACATGGGACTTGAAACAAGACAAACTTAAGCAGCATGCCTTTTCTGTGGAACAGAGCCACACTGGCTCATGAGAGATCAAGTGCTCTGACTACCTGATCGGGTGCCACCGCACTGATGTGAGATCCACCCTCCTTGGGTATGGTATCTCTGACCCTTGGCAATTGAGTGAACCTGGGGTCCAATGCTCCTGGGCCCTGTCATGCCAGGCAGATGGAGACAGTCTTAGTAGATGAACACTGATACTTGGGTGAATTGTTTGGCTTTCCTTCATAAGTCAATCAGGCCTCCATCCAAAACCAATGTCTTTAAATATTGATCTTTTACTTGGGAAAAGTAAGTTGTCATTGTTATCATTATTATGATAGAGGAAAGTTTTATTCTTATTGAGGAGTTATGAAGAAGCAGTTTGGCACAGCAATAACAGATAGACGTTGGAGTCAGAAAGGGATGAACCTCTGAAGCAGAGATGCAACTTGGTACAGTAGCTGTTAGCACCACCAATTCACTGCTCTATTATGACTCCACCTCCATCCATTAAATGCATGCTTGATATACCATATTCACTGCACACAGCGCAATGATTAAGAAGATAAGCTGGCTGGGTGCAGTGGCTCATGCCTGTAATCCCAGCACTTTGGGAGGCTGAGGCGGGTGGATCACCTGAGGTCAGGAGTTTGAGACCAGCCTGACCAACATGGAGAAACTCCATCTCTACTAAAAATACAAAAAAAAAAAAAAAAAAAATTAGTTGGGCGTGGTGGCACATGCCTGTAATCCCAGGTACTTGGAAGCCAAGGCAGGAGAAATGCTTGAACTTGGAAGGCAGAGGTTGTGGTGAGCCGAGATCGGGCCATTGCACTCCATCCTGGGCAACAAGAGTGAAACTCTGTCTCAAAAAATATAAATAAAAATAAAATAAAGATAAGCTTTGAAGTAAAACCCATTTGGGGGTTAATCTTCATTCTGTCTCCTGCAGGTTGAATTCCTCAGGAAACACTGAGACGGAGTGTAGTAGGGAAGATGTTTGTAAAGGAGTGGCTTTGAGATCAATATCATGGAGTAAAGAGGAGGGAGTAAGAGTGGGCAGAGAGAAGTTGCATTGTGGCTAAGCTTGGCTAAGCTGTAAGGAATTTGCTGCAGTTAATGTGACCCTTCATAGTGGTCTGGAGTTGTCAAGATGGCTTACACCACATTGGTTTGTCATGGGAAGCACTGTCCTGAGAAGGGCTGTGACCTGAGCCAGGCAGCTGGCATCTGAGGCTATCTGCCATCAGCAGAATGGGAATCTGGGTGATGTATCAAATATTAACTACATCATCATTTTTCTGTTTGAAGAATCTTTAAGCTGCAAAACTTTCCTGAAATTCAGTATGCTTTTAGGTAAAATGGGATAATACCTATCATGTTATTGTAAGAATGTAATTAATTCTTGTTCAGGAATACATTTAAAGTACAAAGTAATTAGCACAAAGTCTGTTACATAGTAGGTCCTCAAAAATAATGATGATGATAATGGTGATAATATTAAATGCATTCTAAAATATTAGATAATGAAACTTGGTCCTTGGTTTCTCCTTTGGTCTCAGATTGTTTTGTCATTGTATCTATGTTTTTATGTTAAGTTATGTCAAATTCTTGTTTTGGAAGCAGTCAAGATATAAATTAGTCAATGTAGAATAGTCCTAATAACAGAGATACAGTAGACTAATACTTGATATACTATATTAAGCATGTTTTTTATTCTCAATAATTATTCTGTATCTCTCCCTTCCCACTCCCACCACGCAATAGCCAAAGCATCCCTGAACTTACTGCTTCAGGGAAGGAGAGATATAGTTGAATAAAAACCAAATTATTTTCTTTGAGTTTGAAATGTTGCAGTCTTTGTATAAATAATCTATTTAGGAAGCTAAATGATCAGTCAATGCCCATTTGGTCCAGCCTAGAAAAAAAAAATGAAGGTATTTTTAGGAGGAAGAGGAGACAGAGTGGAGTTTGAATGCTGGTAGACTTGGGAAGGGCTTGTATTCTTCCATTCTCCTCATGATTTGGCTGGAGGTGGGAAGGTTGAGTAAGGGGATTCAAGAGTAGGTTTGCACAGTGTCTTCCTTCTAGGGCACGTTTGAGGAGGCTGTGGGATTTGCAGACCTCCCTGTGTGGCCACCATGGTATGGTGATGGAAGAATAGAAATGTCTGGGAAGATGGTGCTGGGACAACTTCAAGAGGCTCTGTGCCCTTCAGTGTGGCTAGGGGAGCAGCATAATGGTTTCCCATGCGGCACATATGTGACTTGTAAAGTTAGTGGACCTGAATGGGCATTGTGGATGGGATTAAAGTGAACACAGCAACATCTGTATGACCCAGATCCAGATTCTAGATAGAACCAATGGTATCTCAGTGAATGCCACTGTGAGCAGAGGGGAACTGATGGTCAGGCAGGTGATTGTTCCTTCCCATCCCACCAGTGCTCAGATATATCCACAGAGACATACGAGACTAGATATCCTGATTTGACCTGCTTACCTTGAATAGACTAAGAATAAACCCCAATGCTAGCAGAATGGAGCTCCTGGTAGAAGTTAAGTTTAGTTACAGAAAATAGAGAAAGTTATATTTTCTATAAACCAAAATTTATGGCTTGATATTCATACTTGTGGCGTACATTATATCTGTTAAATTAATTTCCTATTTTTAGTTCTTTTGCCTATGCTCTTTCACTTGAACAACCCTCTGGAGGACATGTATTATTATCTTTGTTTCAGAAATACTGAAATGAAGGAGCAGAGGCATTAAGCAATTTTCTTAGTCACAGAAGATAGGGAAAAATTAAACTCTGTTAAATATAAGATCTGAGATTAAAGTAATTTTTCTACTTACAAGTATAGGTGTGTTTAAAAATAATATTTGTGAGCATTCTTAAATATCTGTTGTATGTTAGACACGTCTCTAAGTTTCTTTAATATGATTAATTTACTTAATCCTCATAAAAATGCTATGATACATAGATTATATGTCCCCATCCCACAGATGAGAAAACTGGGGCATGGAGAAGTCAAGTGACTTATTCCACACTCTGACAGTAGAACAAGGCATTGAACCCAAACAGTTTGACTCAAATGCCTCCACCTCTAACCACTTTCTATAGCAGCAGGCTTTTCTTGTTCCCCACTTTTACCTTTCTAATAGAACTTCATTTGTGTCCAGGTGTCCATCTTGCTCCAGCTCCATGAGTGGATCCTGACTATTGTCATCAAACCTGGTGTTCCCATTATTTGTCCTAGTGATTGGTTTAGAATCCAAGATAAATTCAATTCATGCATGACATTCCACTTGGGAACTCTCATTGGGCTACCTTAGATTGAAGGTGGGCACACAATCTAAGGTAGCCCAAGGAGCGTATTAGAAGACATTTATATTCCAGGAGTGGAAGAGAGATTTATATCTTTTCCTTGCATAGACACAAAGAAGCAGGCTGCTGCAGGTAGCTCTCTTGAGACTGTGAGACAAGCTTACACAGGAAAGAAGCCAGAGCTGGTAAAATTGCAGGGAAGCAGCCCTGAGCCCAGCCCTCATCTGCTGTTTTTGCTATATGGAGTAATAAGTCCCCTCATTATTTCCTTCACTTTGAGCAGGACTTTTCACTCCTTGTCGTTGTAATGCCTTTATTCTGCCAGGTAGAGTACAACAACGGTACTATTTTATCACGGTTTAAGGAGGTGCCTATTGTAGCAATGAAATTCAACGTTATCCTATAGTTAGGGTGATTTAACTGCTGTTCTTGGCTCTAGATTATAACAATGTTCTCTTATTAACAGAATCTATGAAAGAGAATATTTGTTGCAAATAATTACTCCACCACTAAGAGGTAAGAAAACAAATGGAATAGCTTAAGTTTCTAAGTCCATGTTTATGTCTATACTCAATTGGTATTGTTCCTATAACTCATCATTGAGAGGTTGTAACAATTCTAAATCCTTTGCTGTGTTGATCATTTGGCTTTTCAGGAGTGTAGTCACTGGACTGAGCTGAAGGAATGTGAAAAAATTATCTCTTGGCACGTTTCTCAGTTTGTGTAATGGGCACCTATTGAACTACTGAGTCAAGACCCTTTTCTCTAGGAAGTGTTCCTTCTACCTATGTACTTATTTGAGGAGGTGATACCTTGCCCCTGTAGTGGACTCCCCCACCTGGCTACAGTATTTAGCTGGTTCCAAGGATGTTTCTGCTTAGAAATTTTGGGAGTCATTTTCAAAGAGAGAGAGAGAGAGAGACAAAAAAGCCAGACTTTTTGGAAGGCACATCAGTAAGAATATAATTTCCTGGTGCTTCTTTAACTTTTTAAAATTTTGAGGTATTTTTGGATTTACGCAAAAGTCACAGAGTCAGTACATAGAGTTCACATGTACCCTTCATCCAGCTTCCTCTACTGTTAACATCTTAACATAATCATAATACATTTGTTCAAAGCTAAGAAATTAAGATATTAAACTACAGATATTCAGATTTTGCCAACTTATCCAATAATGTTCTTTCACGCCAAGATCCGACCAATCTGGGATATCAAACTGTATGCTGTCATCATTTCTCCTTAGTCTTCTTCAATCTGTGACCGGTTTCTGGTTTTACTCCTTCTTTCATAATCTTGATACTTTTAAATAGTACTGCTCAAGTATTTTGTAC
The DNA here is from genome assembly GCA_963573385.1 of Cacajao melanocephalus. NCBI lineage: Eukaryota > Metazoa > Chordata > Mammalia > Primates > Pitheciidae > Cacajao > Cacajao melanocephalus. The sequence goes on along the minus strand of CAUYLG010053553.1, from coordinate 44,074 downwards.
AATGCCTCAGCATTCAGTTTTGTGTGATGTTTTTCTCCTGACTTGACTAGGCTTGCAGATTTACGAGAAGAATTCCACAGAGATAAAGTGTCCTTATCATTGCATCCTCAAAGGGTACAGATTATCAATACATCTCTTCACTGACAGTGATGATCTGGATCACCTGGTTAAGTAGTATCTGCAAGGTCTCACTACTGCTAAGCTATGCAGTTTTCTTTTCCATACACTATTCATTAAGAGCAAGTCACTAAGTTCCGCCTACTCTCAAAGGAAGGGGAATTAAGCTTTAGATCTTGGAGTGAGGCATATCAAAAATGTTACAGACATATGTTCAAGCCACCACAGTACTTAATACATAATTGGGGAGATTTACTTTGAGGCTACATACATATCTTCAATTCATGGCTCCTGAGCCTTGAGTTTTCATTCCTTCCTAAAGCCTGATTGCCATCTTCTCTGGGCTGGACATCTTCTGTTTGCTCTCCAGGTTTACACTTTACCCTTCTCTACCCTCCTGTTTGCCTCAGAAGACTTTCCCTTATGGCATCAACAGCACTGTGCCCTTTGGCTTCTGGTTGGGGAAATCCCAGGGGGAGGTCTAACAGAAGGAGAGCAGGGCAAGGGGATTTTTTTTCCCTGTTCCCTCTGTGAGGAGTTGCCTTAGGCATTTTGTGTTCCTGAAAGAAAGCAACCCAGATTCAATAGGGAAAGAATCCCTATTCAACAGACAGTGCTGGGATAACTGGCTAGCCATATGCAGAAGATTGAAATTGGACTCCTTCCTTACACCATATACAAAAATTAACTCAAGATGAAATAAAGACTTAAATGTTAAGCCCAAAACGATAAAAACCTTAGAAGAAAATCCAGGCAGTACCATTCAGGACATAGGCACGAGCAAAGATTTCATGACAAAGACGCCAAAAGCAATTGCAACAAAAGCAAAAATTGAGAAATGTGATCTAATTAAACTAAAGAGCTTCTGCACAGAAAAGAAAACTATCTATAGAGTACACAACCAGCAGAATGGAAGAAAAATTTTGCAAACTATGTATCTGACAAATATCTAATATCCATAATCTATAAGGAACTTAAACAAATTTTACAAGAAAAAAACAACCCCATTAAAAAGGGGGCAAAAAGCATGAACAGACTCTTTTCAAAAGAAGACATACATGTAGCCAATAAGCATATGAAAAGAATGCTCAACATCACTCCAGCTCCATCCATGTTCCTGCAAAGGACATAATCTTATTATTTTTTATGGCTGCATAGTATTCCATGATATATATGTACTACATTTTCTTTATCCAGTTTGTCATCGATGATCAAATCATTAGAGAAATATAAATAAAAACCACAATGAGATACCATCTCACACAAGTCAAAATTGCTATTATTAAAAAGTAAAAAAATGAGATGCTGGTGAGGTTGTGGAGAAAAAGGAATGATTACACACAGTTGGTGGTAGTATAAATTAGTTCAACCATTATGGAAGACAGTGTGGCAATTCCGTAACGACCTAAAAACAGAAATACTATTCAATTCAGAAATCCCATTCCTGGGTATATACCCAAAGGATTATAAAGGAATATAAATCATTCTACCATAAAGAGACATGTGGCTGGGTGTGGTGGCTCACACCTGTAATTCCAGCATGTTGGGAGGCTGAGATGGGCAGAGTACCTGAGGTCAGAAGTTTGACATCACCCTGGCCAACATGGTGAAACCCCATCTCTACTAAAAATACAGAAATTAGCCAGGCATTGTGGTGCACATCTGTAGTCTTAGCTATTCGGGGGTCTGAAGCAGGAGAATTGCTTGAACCCAAGAGGCAGGGGTTGTAGTGAGCTGAAATCATGCCACTGCATTCCAGCCTGGGTGACAGAGCAAGACTGTGTCTCAAAGAAGAAGATAAAAAGACACATGCATGTGTATGTTCATTGCACCACTATTCACAATATCAAAGATATGGAAATCAACCTAAAGGCTCATCGATGATAGACTGGATAAAGAAAATGTAGTACATATACACCATGGAATACTATGCAGCCATAAAAAATAATGAGATCATGTCCTTTACAGGAACATGGATGAAGCTGGAGGCCATAACCCTTAGCAAACTAAGTCAGGAACAGAATATCAAATACTGCATGTTCTTACTTTTAAGTGGAAGCTAAATGGTAAGAATACATGGACACCTACAGGGGAACAACAGACACTGGGGCCTACTTGAGGGTGGAGTCGGGGAGGAGGGAGAGGATCAGGAAAAATAATGAATGGGTACGACCCTAATACCTGGGTAATGACATAATTTGTACAGCCAATCCCCATGACACAAGTTTACCTAACAAACCTGCACGTGTAGCCGTGAAATTAAACAAAAGTTAAAAAAAAACAGAAAGAAACTCATATATGCATGACTTCCCCTCCTTTAGCCTCTGTTGCTTCCTCTCATCCCTTCTGGTGACAGTTCTGCTACTGCTGGGTTAGAGTCCTGCCTGTCCCTGCAGCTCCGCTATCCTGCCAACACTTTTGTTGTTAGTCCCTTTGTAAATAAGCCCTCCTTGAATTATCCTAATTGAATGTGCCACCTGTTTCCTGTTGGGATCTGGACTGATACATTGATCATGACTTCTAAGAGACATACTTCCATTATCCTTTTTAAAAAATCTTATTTTTGCTTGAGTTACTGTAAGTAGGATTTTTCATTCCTTGCATCCAAAAGTACGCTGCGTTAGAGATTACAACGCTGCCTTCTTTGTAACTACAATAATAAAAGCTAACTAGCCTTTTATTTTTAAAAATTATTTTTTATTTATATTCATTTTTATTTGAAATCCACATGATGTTTTGATACATACGTTTGTTTTGGAATGAATAAATTAAGCGAATTAATGCATCTGTTACCTTACATATGTATCTTTTATTTTGTACTGAGAACATTTAAAACCTACTCTCTTAGCAGTTTTCAAGTATAGAATACACTCTAACCAGCTTTTTATAATACTGTATTTTATTGAGGCTATCTTACATCTGTGTTCCCACCTGAGATTTGCACTAATCTGAACAGTGTCAATCAAGGATATTTGTGCCTACTTTTCAAATGAGGAAACTGAGGCACAGAGAGATCTAGTGAACTATTTAAAGCACAGGATTAGCATCTAGTAGGGCAGAGACAGAAACCCAGGTCATCTGATTATAATCCTGAGCTCTCAGAGCATGACCACGTTTCCTGCTCTTATGCACCTGTTCACCACAGCTGTGTCTGAGTCCATCGCAGTCTACAAGCCATAAATCTAGGATCACATTTTCGTCACTCCCAGAAGTGATGGAATTGAAGCCCAAGGCCTAAGGTGATCCAGAATAAAGGAGCACGAGATTTTATCTTTATGAAGTAATGTCACACATCATTATTACCAGCCACTATATTTCCCAAAAAGTATGTTAAAGAAAACTCAGTTCCTTAACATATTCCTACAGTGAAAGGGTTACTGAAGATTACAATACACATTGGCATATTTATTAGATACTCAGAAAATCTGCAGCTACTCAGATTATTTTATTATGTTTAACCTACTTCTTTTTAAACGTCTTTTCACTAGAACCCTTTCGCTGTGTTCATACCTTAAGAAGTACTGGAATATAACATGAATATTGAATATAAAGGAAAATTATGTATATAATATCATCCAAGTTGAATTTTCCTTCTAAGTACCATGAATTTATTGCATCCTAAAATATTATCTGGCCTAGATCTTTCAAACTACTCCCTGCCACTTTGGCAAGACGCAGGCAGTAGTGAATTATCTATTTGGCTAAACCTACTTCCCAAATGTATAGGATAACAGCCAACTCTAGACTTGAATTTGGTTCTATGTAGACCTGTTTCCAACATAATAACTTCTAAGTTGCAGAATGTTTTAGAGGTAGACTAGGTTTCTTTTAATCCCATGACTTGGTGTTTCACCGTTGACCTAATAAAATTGCCCTTTTCAGAAGGAATTGGTAATGAAATCAGGCCATCACTCAATTGCATATCCTTCAAAAGGCCAACGAAAAAAATCACTAGGAGTGTTTCTGTGAGAGAAATTTCAGTGTAACCTTTTGCAACAGCAAGCCAAGAAATTGAACCATTTTTAAACAAAAATCACCATAGAAAAGATGAGCTCAAAAGAGTCTGTGGAAATTGTCTTCAAATTTCAACAACAAAACTATAAATAACTTCAGAAATTGCATTTCAAGATTTATGAGATTATCATGGAATGAGAGTATGTTTTGTGAAAAAAGCCTGAGAGCTCCTGGGCCTTTCTCAGAGCCATTATGGTTCTTCTGCCTAACACGCTACCTAGTCTTGGGTATGAGAACAGACTAATACCGCATCTAAGGCTAAACACCCCACAATGCACAAGGTGGTACCACAAACAAGAGTTATTCAGCTTCAAATGCCAATACTGCTGAGATCCAGAAGCCCTAATCTAGATGGTGCATTGCTCAAATTTGTGCCTCTTAAAACATGCTAGGCCTGAAAACTTATTTGCTAATTAAAACAACTGCATTTCATTTGAAATGTATAAAGAGAAGGAACTGAAAATTATATCTGTCTTAAGTTGTTCTGTAAATGTAGACATGTAAAAATGAGCATGATTATCACTTTGTGACACCCTGTTAATTTTTCACACAGGTAAAATACAACCTCCTAAGGATATATAGTAAAAGCCTAGTGTTGTCTAACTGAATGTGTGATGTGCTTATTATGTTACTCACTACTACTGACTAAATAAAACTAAGTGATGTTCTCAGTACATAGACACTAATAATTTTAGTCTGCAATCCCCCCATAAAATTAATCTTGAATAATAGTACCAAGGGAACCACACACAAGCAGGTGAGCATGTGCTTTCATATGCACACAGAAACCATCACCCATAGCAACAGTGCAGCTCCTGCTGTACCTAAACTGTAAAGTATGAGAAGCCACTGCAGGACAAATTCTGGTTCTCACTCTGCCTCCATAAAAGAGGTCTGGATTGGAGGCACTCCTCAGTTATTTATAGCTGGAGCAAACAGAACGCCTAACTATGCAGATAAACTTCTCATTATTTTATATGAGGCAGCAAAATAAACACCTTAACACTTCATGGTTCCCAGAGTGCATTAGTTAATCGGTCCAATATCATTCTAATTCTCCTCGTAGTTCATTGAATTTGAGCCTGTTATGAGATAAAATGTGTCTTTAGCTACTGTGTACTTATTCCAGTGACTCTTTGGTTGATGGATGACTTTCTGATTTTTTTGAAACAATGCCAGCCCAGGGCCTTGTGTCAGCTGTACAGTGCCTGAGACCTCTTGTTGTGCTTTGGGGTGTGGGCTGGAAGGGAGGGAGGGAGGAAAGAAGGGAAGGAGGGGGCTCTGCTGTACGAGGTCTGGCTTAGTCATTTTTAAAATCAATACTTGCTCTCCAAGCCTTGGATAATTTAGAGAACATAATTCAGAATTTTCCCTTTCAGCATGTATCCTCCATCAAAGGGGTGTTTTCATCCAGAGTCAGCACAATGCTTTTGTGATCCAGGAACGCACAGATAAGGTTAAAAAGATAGAAAGAAAGTGCATTTTATTCTCTCTCTCTCTCCAAGCATGTTTTGGACCCCACATATGTGTGTTGGTATGCCTCATTGTGAATATCTCTACTCAGAACAGAGAATCGAAATGATGGTGGCTCTTGGTATTACTTCATATTTAAAGCTTTTGCACAGGGGGTGGGGGTGTTTTCCATTATAAACCCTTAGCCTAAGGGATGTCAGCCTTAGATAATTTATTCCCAGCAGGTCTAAGATAGGATACAAAAATTCCAGCCGAAGGGCTGTTAAATTCTACTTCTCACCTCATTTCCAGAAAGTGCCATCAACAGTAATGTTTTGCTGTAGAGATAAATTTTTGTGTTCCTATGTACAGAAACAACAGCTTCATTTGCTTAAACACCAGCACACTTATTATTTAATCCTTCAGACTCTATTCACTAGGTTGCTCTAAAAAAGGAGCCCCAGTGGAAAACATCTTGGTCATTTAAGTAGAGCTTGAGATTTTACAGCAATTTTCCAATACTAATTACATTTCATACTATCTATCATATGCATGGCTTGCAAAACTCCATTGATTTTAGTGGATACTAGTGCATTGGGAACAGGTTATTTTATGACATGTTATATTAGAGGACCTCTATGAAATACCTAGATCTTAAAATGTGGGCACAAATATACCTTCAATTATCCACAAGTGGATTATCCACTTGGTCTATTACCCACAACATATTTTAAATTAAAGCTGCTGTCATTAGGTGACTCAGTAGCCCTGGGCCAATTTCTATCATAATGTCTTTGTGCAGCTGGAAATGCAAACTCATTTTGATAGCCTTTTCTAATATAATGGGTAGGAATATGCTATTGAGGTTGTTGCCAAAAATGTAAGCGTAAAAGACTTTAACATTGTGTTTGGTTTTGGGGTATCCTTTTAAATTAGCAAGATTCCTTTTCTCAGCAAGAAAAATCAAGACAGCAATTACAAACGTGGGCTCATTGACCTGTTGTAAATATAAAGTATCTCAAGAAATAAGCCTTGCCCGGTGTTACCTGCAAAAGATTGGCAAAATAATTTGGGCCAAAAGACTACCTGATTTGTGAGGTCTTCCTGTATTTCCCATTCAGAATTGTTCAAGTCTTGCTCTGGGGCAGCCTTAAGTAGTGAAACAAGATCATGGAATCAGAAAGATCTGGGCCTGAGTTCTGTTTCTTAGCTGAGGTATCTGGAAAAAATATTTAGCCTCACTGAACCTCACTTTCTTTGTATTTTAAAAAAAGCCATAACAATATATATGAAAATAATAAAGTTCATAGCTGAGTGTTTGGCAAATATCGTGCACTCAATATATGCTTGCTTCTTTCCCTTTTCCTTTCTATATCTATTTTTCATTAGATTCTGTGTTCTACTTGAAAGTTGTGGCTATAGTTAATTTATGCTTGACACTCTAGTGTTTACTAAATTCCCTTACCCTGTAAGATTTTTTTTTTGAGGTGGAGTCTCTCTCTGTCACCTAGTCTGGAGTGCAGTGGCGTGATCTTGGCTCACTGCAACCTCTGCCTCCCAGGTTCAAGCGATTCTCCTGCCTCAGCCTCCTGAGTAGCTGGGACTACAGGCACCTGCCACCATGCCCAGCTAATTTTTGTATTTTTAGTAAAGATGGGGTTTCACCATGTTGGCCAGGCTGGTCTCGAACTTCTGACCTTGTGATCTGCCTGCCTTGGCCTCCCAAAGTGCTGGGATTACAGGTGTAAGCCACCACACCCAGCCACATGTCTCTTTATGGTAGAATGATTTATATTCTTTTATAATCCTTTGAGTATATAAACAGGAATGTGATTTCTGAATTGAATAGTATTTCTGTTTTTAGGTCGTTAAGGAATTGCCACATTGTCTTCCAGTGAACCCTGTAAGATTTTAATAATATTTTGCTCAATTAAAGTGTGAATAGAATTTTTTAAAGTTTTCAAATTTATACAAATTGGTTAAAATTATTTTGCTGTTCATTCCATAGAAAGAATGAAAGCTAGGTTGATGTTTTCATGTGTAAATATCAGTAATTAGGCATACGGTTTCCTTGAGTACACAAATTTATCCTTAATAAGATTATTAGCATGCAGGATATGGTGGCTCATGCCTGTAATCCCAGCACTTTGGGAGGCCAAGGCAGGTGGATCACTTGAGGTCAGGAGCTCGAGACCAGCCTGGCCAACATGGTGAAACCCCATCTCTACTAAAAATACAAAAATTGGTTGGGCATGGTGGTGCATACCTGTAGTCCCAGCTACTTGGGAGGCTGAGGTGTGAGAATTGCTTGAGCCCAGGAGGTAGAGGTTGCAGTGAGCTGAGATCACACCACCACACTCCAATCAGGGTGACAGAATGAAACTATGTCTCAAAAAAATTATTAGCATATATATGGCTGTATTATATGTGTATTACACGTGTATGAAAACCAAGTACCAACGAAGATTAATAGCAGGAAAGACTCCTTAGCAAGTTCATAAATTCTTTTATTGCTTCTAGAGCTAGTCTCAAGACTATATGTTAAAATAAAAATTTTTGTCATGATTAACATATATTTAAAACGTACAATATTTTCCATTTTAAAATTAGGAACATGTTTTAGTTAAAGTTAATTTTCTGTTGCTGTAACAGAATACCTGAGACTGGGTGATTTAAAAAGGACAGTTTATTTGGCTCATGGCTTTGGGGGCTGGGATGTCCAAGAGCATGGCACTAGCAAGAGGCAAGGGTCATTCCACCATGGAAGGGTGGAAGGTAGGAGAGGAAGGTGGAAGCAAGCGCTCAAGATAGAGAGCAAGAGAGGGCCACTTTTAACTTACCCACTCCTGTGACAGTGAGGACTCAGCTCTCATGACCTAATCGCCTCTTAAATGACCCACTTCTCAACACTGCTACATTGAGGATTAAGTTTCTTACACTTGAATTTTGCGGGGACACATTAAAACCATAGCAGAACACGATACAGCAAAGCTTCCACAGACTTACAATTTTAAGATAAGAAGAAGTCCTTAGTGAAATGAACAATTCATTAACACTGGGAAGTTAGAGATTTTTTTCATTGTGTTTTTTTTAGCCATGAACAGCCACTTTCTCCTTTCATGTGTCCAGTTGAAGTACAACAGTCATTGCTTAGACATTTAGTTTGTGTCTTCTCTGTCCATGGTACTGAGTGGTTCTTACAGCAGTGATCAAATATGGCAACAAAGCCAATGCAGGATCATTATGGTTACATTTCTGTGTGTTAGGCTTAGGTGGCTGGCAACAAAACGGCAATGTAATTCTTTTCAATGTATTTCTTTGTTTAATTTTTGAACTACATATTAATTTTATTTAAAAACTATAAGAATATATACTTTAAGTATTGTAGCAACAGTTTGTCCTTTATTTATACAAGCATACTTTTACTTACAGATCTTTGAGGCAAAAAGCAAAATGGACTGAAAGATGCCTTGGACATAAGTTGTGTCACATCTGTAACTATATCCTACAGACATTTGTAGACACACCTTGGGAAAGAAGCACTCACACTTGCATCTGTTTTCAACATCTGTGCATTTGAGTCAGCAACAAAAATCTCCAGGCATTTGAGCTTTCCCTACTATAATGTTTCCGATTTACCTTGACAGCTTGAGTAATCCAATCAAAGACAATGTTTCTCTTGATTTCAGTAATGAAAGACTGCACTTATCTGCAACCTGTGTTACATTCATCTCACCAACACAGTACTAATGAAAAGGACAAATACCTGAGTCCCTCTTGGTGGCCTGCTTAAACACATAAGTATATAGCAACAATATGTGAATAATATATAAAAATAAATATGTTCAAGTGCATCAGGGTGAGTGGGTTGTGTGGAGTCAGTGGTGTGAATGGGGGTTAATTTCTGTTCAGTCAGGTGAGGTACAAATGCATCAACTTTGCTGGAAAATAGTTCCAATTGTGGCTAAATGGTCTAGTTTCCTGCAGAATGCAAGCAGCCTATTATTTCACGTTTTAAAAGGCTTGTTCAAGTTTGACCATTTGTATGGGAATCAATACAACAGAGCATGGAGACAAACATTAGAGGTCACACCAAGCACATCATCAAGGGCAGGTCCAAGTGCTCGTAACTTCTCCAGTAATCCAGGGGACAAAACCCCTTTTGGTCTGGTGGCACAAAGAGCTAGATGGTCTATTTCACTAGGACAGGCCTTACTTCATTAGTGATAATCTGACTTAGAGTAGGAACCAGAGCTGGGAGTTGCTTGACTACCTAATTTTCTTCAGCCATGATTGAGATGAATCAGGAGGAAACCAAACCATTCCTCAGTAAATTTGGGTCCACCAGAATAGCTGTATGGAAAAGGCAAGCTGCCACATGGTTGTATATAAATGATGTAGATTGCCTGCAAAATCTGCTGCAATTAGTCAGAAATGTGACAGATACTTAGGTTGTGTAGGTGAGGTCGAGTTATGAATGAATGATACAGATTTTCCATTGTGGTTCATGAAAATAACTTCTAGCCCATATATTTGTATCTTTACTTAAAATGAGTTATTTTAGTCTTAGGACCATTTGTGTAAAATTATGGTATATACAAAAAAAAGTCTTTCTTCAGACACCTAAGAAAGAGTCCCAAATCACAGATGTTAAATTAGTGGAATTTCACTTGATAAGGCATATGTCTGAATCATTTGATTCCAAAGATAGGATTATACTGCTCAAGTTTTCTTTGAACAAAATGAGAGAGAGCCATGATAATTTTGCTTGTATATTTATGTTTTGCAAAAACAAAACAAAACAAAAAAACAGAAAAACCAGTAAATATAATTTAGTAACACTCTAAAAGGTATGATTTTGTTTTGGATCCTGATTTGGGGTACAAATTACTAGGACTGCCAGCTAATTGCCTCATTCTCCACTCTGCCTGTCTTGGGAACCCACTTAGCATTTTCAGTGCAGTAAGATCTACTAATATTGACAGACGCCAGTCTGAGTCGATTCTCCACTTAGATCCCTTTTCTTAAACAGATTTTTGTTTTTGTTTTGGGTCCATGAGGTTTTCTGGACTGGTGCACCAAAGCATCCTTACACAAATCGGTCCTCCACTTCCTCCCTAGGCATGGATGGATCAGAGTAAGTTTTGATGAAGTGGGGATCCTTGACCAACTCCACTAAATAGGTGCCATCTATGAGCTGCAGACCTATAGAAGCATGTCCTAGAGAAAGTGAGTTCATGGTTTGATCCAGTCTTAAGCCTCTATTACACATGCCTTATAGCTACTGGCATCTATAAGATAAATTCTGCCATTTGGTAAAAAATTTACCTGAACATGAATCCAGGGTAGGGCCTACCTCTGAGGGCAATGACAGGAAGAAAGGTAGCCAGACTATCCGTTCCTGACAGTTCTGCTCTACAGATTTGTAGGGGCATCTTTCAGGGGAAATTTCTCACTACTGAAGATTTATCAATGATTTTTAAAAAGAAAGAATAAAAGAGCAGGCTGTAAAGTGTTTGCATGTATACTGAGATTCATGAACTAGAAAGGCAAGACATGAAAAACCTGATTTGTATCTATATAAAAAGTAATCAGTTTTGTGAGAAACTCTGAGAAACTGGGAAGTAAGTAACTCTTCAGTTAAAAAGATGTTTTTTCACATTTTGCTGAATTGTCTAAAGCATCTCTTAGGCACCATATAAGGCACATTGAGTGAGGCTGCCTTTAAAAAAATCTAGAGTTGTCAACTTTTTTTGTCTATAATAATTTAATAGCATTTAAATTTTTATTTTATCAAAATTCATCTATAATGATTGTATAAGATGATAAAATTATTTTAAAGAACTGGACATTTTCATTTTCTTGGCTTGGAGGCTACTTCGCATTTTATGCATCTCCATTATTTTTTCTTAAATGCATCTGCAATGCTTCTTATATTTAGGTAGGAAACACTTCTAAGCCTCTCTATTTTGCACTGTAGGAAAAACTGAAATGCATTCTAGTGTCCACCCCACCCTCCCCCACAGCCAGAGTCACTTCGTGGGCCTCGTATCTCTTAAACCACCTGCTAATCATAACAATTGCTAATTTGAGCCCTTTTTAGTCACTTCTGGTGACAATGACAATACCATCTAGTTTGCAATGGCCATGTGGTCAGTACCCCACCCATCCTGGCAGACTGCTGCTGTGCCTTTAGCTGGGGTCTCCATTGTTCTCCTGGCCTCTGCTGACCATAAGCAATTCCTTCTTCCCTAATCTCAGGGGATCTGCTTCTTTCACAATGGGGGCAGGGCCATTTGCTTTGTGTGCACGATAATCTTCCATAGAATTTTTCACGTATGCACACATACATGTTAAAAAAATGACCTTTTTGGGTGTGGGCGGTTATATGTCTATATATGGGTACACGCATATTAATACATGCACATAAATATTTTTGTATTAGCAGTACCGATCCGCTATCAGTCCTGCCTTATATCTAGAGAATTACTTTAAAATTTTGGTAGCCTAGATATTTGCAAGTCACTCAATAATATCTTTTGATCATAATTATTTGGGTTTCTTTATGCCTTTTAAAAATGTTGTGATTCTTTTCTTCTTAGACATGATAATGTCTAAGTTCTCCTTCACCTTAAGCGGCTGGAAGCCGCTGCATACCCTGCCCAGACCTCAGGAAAGCATTTTGGAAATGAATGTGAGACGGAGGTAGATACCTGTCCGTGGCCTGGATGGATGACTAGAATTGAGGCATTGATCATCTAAACTCAGCAGGGCCGCGCTCTACTCCCGAGCGTCTCTTGGCTGAATAGCAGATAAAATTTACTGGATTTCCATGTCTGAACCTTTGCGATCGCACTCTGTACTCTACTTTGATGGATTTAAAGCTGGTCATTATGATATAGGGCGGTTGTAGCAGGAATAAAAGCGGGTCGTTTCAACCAGCCATTTTAATCAGGAGACAGTGTTACTCTGGTATCATTAAAGCTTGCCATATGCCATAGGAAGGGGTGAAACATACTCTTGACTTTTAGGGCAGATTAAAAAAAAATTTGATTTTGCAGGGAGGCAGGGAAGAAGTAACCCAATAATATATTTAACAAATATTTCTCTGCCTCAGTAAGCAGGGCATTTTTTTTTTAAAAAAGCCCCCTTTAGAATTGTGTCTCTCCTTTCCCCTAAAATATTGAAGTAAATTAAAAAGAAAAAAGCTCCGCCGAACCATTTCGGTTTTGTTGGGGGCGGCAAGGCTCCGGGGCTGCTGAGCACGTCGAGAGCGCCCCCTAGGTCCTGGCGCGTGGCACTGCAGGAGGAAGCCGCCGGTCGATCAACCGCTTCGTTTGTCCAGCGCCCAAATCCACACACAAAACCCTGGCATAGGCCGCAACGCGGCCTCCTTCTACCGCCCCCTGTCTGAGGATGGACTCGGAAGTGTCTCCACTTGTTTTAGAAATTTCCCATCGAGGTAGCACTGGGTGCTCTTTCTGTGTGTACTTATGACAAAAATGCTATGAAGAGTGATGGTGAAATTAAAGTGAAACGTGTAGCAGTCCAGATTGGTGTCCCCATTAAGGCCTAGGGCACAGGTTCTGTGCCTCCTGGTGCTCTGGGATTTGACTGGCCCTGCCTCTTTTGGATGGGAGCATCCACTCTGGACATCTTGGTTGGGGCAAGTTTGTCTCTACTGTGCAAAAAGGACAAATGCCTCTTTAGACTTCTAGTCTAACACCTAAGCTTAAGCCACCTGAGAATAAAAAAAAGGACCCTGGACTTAGAGACCAAAGACTCCAATTTTCACCCTGGCTCTCTTGCTTAAATGCTGTGTGACTTGGGCAAATCACTCTACCTCGTTGAGCTTCAGACTGATTGCTCCATAACAGGAAGGGATTTGATCACACATTTCCAGTGTTTATGCCCCGTTATAAAGCATGCCTTAACCTTAATATTGAACATTATTGCTTTAAAGCCCGTCCACCAAGTCCACACAACACTTCACAGAAGTCTTGAAAGATCTAAATTGGTTAAAAAGGACAGAGTGCATTTGTTTTGGGGGGCAATGTGCATTGGCTGCAGTCAGCAAAACGTCAATTCAGTGGATTCTATGGCATCTTCATAACCAACCTGAATTCCTAGTTGATGTTAGTTACTCTTCAAAGGTGAGTTAGTTGTCCAAATTGAACGATGTTCCCCTCATTCTGACTGTCACTTTCCGGGCACATTGATCCGAATGGTGGTGTTCTCAACGTCTTGATCATCCCCACTGACTGGCTGCCTGATCACTGATGGATAAGTGTTTCTGCATTCACAGGGTCACTGTGGGCACTTCCTGGGCTGGCAGCCCCTGGAATCACTTTTCCTTGAGACCAGCTCATCTACAGGCTCTTATTTATAAAGCTGCCAGGGAAAGGCTTGTTTTTGTGTGTGAAAGCTGCTCTGACGTGAGTAGTTGAAGGAGATGGACCTATATTCCTGCCTGAGTAGGGATAACAGGAAACTTATCCAGGGGTAAGGCCTGTGATGGGGGCTGAGGATGCAGGCCATAGATGTTGGGATGCAGGTGTCAATGAAAAAGCAGAGCCCAGTGCCTCAACAATATGAGCAGTCTGGGCTTTTGGAAAAGCCACATAGCCACTTATCTACTCAAGGGTGGTAATTTGTGTCTATCCATAATAATGATGGTACTACTGATGACTTTTTCTTTCTCAGTTAAAACTCTGCTTTCTTTAGCCTCTGTGCATTTGCCCAAGTAGTTCACTTACCCTGAAAATCCTCTTTGAATTTTTCCAGTTGGCAAAGTCCCAGATTAAAAGCTGTACCAGCCAGGTACTCTGAGCTCCCAAAACATCCTCTGACATTGCAATATTTTTGTTATGTGATCAGCACAGATAGTTAGCTGATATACGCTGGTGTGGCTCTACAGTTGTTAAAATATCAAAGTGTTTATGTTGTGGTTAGTAAACAGCTACAGCCCAGGCCCCTAGAATTCCTCCCATTTCCCTCCCCCAGCCCTCTCCAAGTCTTCCCAAATTCCAGCAACTCAGCAATTAAGACTTGCCCATCAAAGAGGGGACCTCTGGGACTCAATGTTGTGTCCAGCTTCTGTTGATTGGTTGGTGCCCGAATTTTACAGGCTTTTGATTATAATTATTCTCTTAATTGCTTCCACCATCAAACTGTGAGTCTTATTTGCAGTGCCAAAACCATATAGTTCCTGGAACTGTGATGGTTAATGGAATGGATTTTTTGAGCATTCTTTTATATACCAGATTCCAGGCTAGGCGATTTGCATACATGACTGGAAGTCAGTAGTAGTATTATTCTCCATTTCATTCTCACTGTTGGAGAAGATTCAAGGAAGGATATCATTTCCTATCCAGTAACCAAATCTTACATTGCAGAAAGTAAAGTTGGATTGTACTAGAAGAGGAGGCACTCCAAAAAGTGAAGGGAAAGAAATCGTTTGACCAGAGGCAGGCACGTCTGTGTGGGTGGTCAGGGGTATGTGTCAGGGGGTGAGTAGCAAATGGTCATGCCCTATTCTCATGCAGCATCCAAGTGAGGCAGGCTTTCTGATGAGTACTACCTTGATGTTAGAAGGTGGATAGATGGTGGTAATGATTAGACTCTAAGCACTATGGCTTTTGTGGTGAGCAATCTGGGTGTCCTCACTTGGTATAGAGGAAGGAGAGCCTACTGCCTTTAACTGTCCTGCATGGTCTTGGGCAATGGCCTTTCAATGATGATGATGATGGGCTAGGGTTGAAGCTCTGCCTCTGTTCTCTAATGCCACAAACGCCCAATGTTCTTTTCTGATTCCCTAGAGATATTGAAGAAAGTGCTCCAATAATAATAGAGGTTGAATTTTTTTTTCTTTCCACCATAGAGATTAGGGGTTTAGAGCCATATTAGAGACTTGATTTAAAAAATGAAGCAGGGGTGGGCGTGGTGGCTCACGCCTGTAATCCTAGCACTTTGGGAGGCTGAGGTGGGTGGATCACGAGGTCAGGAGTTCAAGAACAGCCTGGCCAAGATGGTGAAACTTCATCTCTACTAAAAATACAAAAAATGAGCTGGGCATGGTGTCACATGCCTATAATCCCAGCTACTCGGGAGGCTGAGGCAGGAGAATCACTTCAATCTGGGAGGCAGAGGTTACAGTGAGTCAAGATCGTACCACTGCACTCCAGCCTGGATGACAGAGTGAGACTCACTCTCACAAATAAATAAATAAATAAAGCAATAAATGACATATCTTTTATCAATATGGCAAATTCATGCCAGCACCACATATTATTTCAAGCAATCTGTAATTAGGCTTGAAATCTAGAGCCTTCTCATAGTCATTTTGTTTTGTGCATGTAAGCGTCCACTTTTATGGCAAGATTTTTGGTTAACAAATTCTTTAGAGGTAAATTTTAGATGAACGTGATCCATGCATGCAAAGTTGTCATGTTGTTCTGTATTTTTATGTTTTTCTTTTTAAATCTTAAAGCAAATGATTATAAATCCCTTAGGTAACCTCAGTTGTTACAGATGTCTCATGAATGTCAGATCCATAACCTAGTATTGGATCATGAAACTTGATTTAAAAGCAGCAGTTTCCTGGCCATTTCCAGAGAATTACATGTTTAGGGGAAAATGATTTAAGCTTGGTATATTACAGAAGCAAAATAATTCTTTTCTTAACACTGTGTCAGTCAAGCAGACAATCCTCTTGGTTGGTTGGCTTTTGTTTGGTCCATCTGGACTCAAAATATGAGCATGAGGCTGGGTATGGTGGCTCATGCCTGTAATCCCAGCACTTTGGGAAGCTAAGGTTGGTGGATCACTTGAGGTCAGGAATTTGAGATGAGTCTGGCCAACATGGGGAAATCCTCTCTCTACTAATAATACAAAAATTACCCAGGCATAGTGGTAGATGTCTGTAATCCCAGCTACTTGAGAGGTTGAGACAAGAAAGGGAGAGAGAGGTTGGAGTTTGGAGTGAGCTGAGATTGCACCACTGCACTCCAGCCTGGGTGACAGAGTGAGACTGTCAAAAGAGAGGGAAAAAACATGCGTCATGGATGTGTAGGGAACGTATGTATGGCTTTAAGTATCATGTTCTCAGAATGATTTTTGGAATTGACAATATCTCGAAAATAAGGTGATAAATTTGGGACAACAAAAAGTTTACTTAATAATACCTTATGTCAGAGCTCTTTTAATCTTTGCAATAGTGCATAGAAATAATCATAGCAGTTAACATTTTATCCATTTCTCAGACATGGAAACTCAGATCGAGGCAGGTTAATTGACTTTGGATCATGGCACAAGGCTAATGAGAAGAGGAAGGCTGGGACTAAACTGGGCTCCTTATTCTTCTTCTGGTATACTGCCACTATAATGAACAGTGTATATGGAAGCCAGGGATCATATTGCACTGGCAGAAGGGAGGTGACAAATTGTGGTCAATGTAAGGTCCTTGCAAGCTGTTGAGCACGTTTTCCAGGCATGGGCTGAGGAAGGCAGAAACGTGGGGGATACGAGACCTAGAACTCACCTCAAACACTTGCTGAATGGTGCTCATAACATGCAAACTGGCCCAGCATGCATAAGATGAAGTGAGCCAGGCTCATTTCCACACGGGATCTGTTGCTTCCAGTGAGTGCTCAAGTCTCTTGCTTGTGTATTTCTCCATTTTCTCATGGGCTTGAGCCATTTCCTCAGATTCTCCACAGAGGGGATTCTAGGCAAGGAAGAAACAGTTCATGTGCAATCCCTGTCTGACGTGGAAGACACAGGGAAAAACGTGGCCTCATCAGAGTGCATGGCTGGGGCTGGCGTGCTGCTGGAAGTGCACATGGAGTGGCTGCCTGCCCCTTCCTTGTGCTCCTTCTACATGCTGTTTGTGTCAAAAAGGACGTAAGTGAAGGCTTAGAAGTCAACACCCAGCTACCAGCCCTGGTGGCTGTAAAGGAAGAACTAGGACTCATGGTACAGAGCAAATGCAGCTGAATGTGGTCACAGCTGTTCTTGGTGGGTCACCTGGCACTTTGGGTAGTAATTTTTACCAACAGAGAAACATAAGTTTAGCTACTCAGGGGTAGAACAAGAATTGTGGAGGTTGTGTGGTGTGGTGAATGAGGGCACAGTTCTTTTGGTCACATAAGCCTGTGTTTGAAATCCTTCCCTGGCACATAGTAGCTCTGTGATCTTAGGCAAGTTTCTTAATCTTTTTTTCCTCACTTTCCTCTTCTGTAAAATGGGGATAATAGTGATTACCTTAGAGAGCTGTTGAGAGGGGAAAGGGGAGGGTGTGTGGAAAGTACTTGGCAATGGATTTGACATGTAAGTGTTCACCAAAGGGTAGCACCACCGTCATCACCGTGAGAGTTTAGGTTTACTGCGGAATTGGAATTGAGACTAGGCGATAAGCAATTCTTAGGTTATGATGTTGGTGATTACAGAGAACAAAAAACATAAAGAACGAAAGAACAAAGGAAGGAAAGAGTAAAGGAGAAAGGAAATAGCCACAGCTCTTCTCCAATCCTGCCTTCACCCTTTTTAGTATATATATACATGTATAAAATGGCGAGTTGAATCTGTCTTCACATTAGCTGATGCTCTAAGTCTTTGTGATCCCCATTAGGAAAGATGGTGGTGGAAATGATTCTGTGGCTCTACTTGACTTGAGTGCGAGGTAAGATTTGCTTGGAGGACATACCTACTTTCATCCCAGCTCGAGTCAGACCAGACACACTAAGGCATCCCTCAAAGACCATATATATAAAATCTTTTTAGATGTACAAAGCTGCTTTAGAATTCACAGATCTCCCTGAGAAACAAGCAGAGGAAACATTGCTATCTGCATTTTATACATGGGAAAATTGATACCTAAAGAGCACAAAGCATGGGAAAGCCCCTAGCAAGTTGCCCAGCTCATAGCAGATACTGATGTCCTTCATGATCATTCTACAGAGACATGGTGAAGCCAAAATTAGTCCTTGAGTCCACTGGCTGCTGGTCCATGCTCTGTTCACCTCACAGCTGCCTTTCCCAATATCTTAACTTTAGGTTGGAAGAACACTTTTTTGACTGGGAGATCTTCAGACAGAAGTCCCTCCTCCTGGTCTGGGGTGGGAGTGGGTGCTCAAACCTTCTCTAGGCCCTTTGCTTACCCTGGCCCAAGTTATTTGTGGAATGCAGGGTCCCTGATCCTAGCTAAAGCAGTGTTGTCTTTATTGTGTCGTGATCTATTATCCATGCTTTTACTGAGTTTGAAATAGCTTCAAATTTGCATAAGATTTCTCACCTGATTGCTAGGTGGTTTAGTAGCTGACAGTCCAAAGAGTCCCTGTAAGCACCTATATTTTGATAGCTGTAGTGTGGGCAATTATGTGTGTGTGTGTGTGTGTGTGTGTGTGTGTGTGTGTGTGTGTATGTGTATATATATATATAATATATATATATAAATAAAATTGATATATAATTGATATAATTGATAGCTGAGGCTATCCCAAGTGAATGAGTTAATGAACCGGATCACTGACTTGGCTGTGTGTAGAACAAGTCATTGGTGTTTTCTCCAGCAGGTAAGGCTCTTATTTATTGTCATTAATCATTCTCCCTCACCCTCAATGCATTGGACAGTGGATTTAGGATTTTGTGTGTGTGTTGAGAGTTCTATTTGTAAAAGAGAAAATATTATAAAACAATATAAACCTTAGAAGCCCATATTTGTTTTGTTGTGACAAATGCTAAGTGCTTCACTGCACTTGGAGGTCTGTTGCTAAAAGAAATGGTTACCTAAAAATAGATTTGTTCTTGGAAACTGACTTAGAAGTTTTGTGAGGCTTTCTTTTTGCACAGGTCAGATTTCCACAGCCAGACAGTTTCCAAACAAGGCAGCCCTCATCCTCCTCCTCACCCTACGTTCTCTGTGGCCTTGCTATCCAGATAATTCCTTCCTTTCTTGACTCCCCTCTGGCCCCTGACCTCCAGATTGTTTTGGGGGAAGCTCCCATTTGGATAACAGGGTACTGAGGATGAACTGGTGAGGAAGAGGGCATGGAGCTCTCCAGTAGCGCTTCATAGCATCTTTAACCATGCTAGGGGCTGGTTCTCCTTGAGTTCCAAAAGCCATTGCTTCTACCTTTAGCTTTTGAAAGAGAGATGGATCTTTCATTTACTTTTCTCTTTCCAACATAATGCTCATTTATCTACTCATTGGTTCGAATATTGATGATTCAAATTTATAGATTTTTCAGCAGCTACTTTGTGTTAGGCTCTGATAACACAAAGTCTTACCAAGGCAAATTTCCTGTATTCCAGGAACTCATTGTCCAGTGCATTATAGGACTCACTGTTCCTTTCACTGCATGGGGGAACTGTATCAAGAAACCCGTTTTCCTAATCTTGAACTGTATTTCCTCACTCCAAGCTCCCTCCCCTCTCACACAGCCAGATCACAGACAGTCTCCAGGACTAAGCCCTTCATTGCCTTCCTTCCATGAAGCTTCTCATGGTCACCCCCACTCGACACCTTCTTCTGGACATCTATCACGTTTTGATTCACATGACTTTTATTTTTTCATTTGTCATATATTTATGTATATGTCAATAAATCTGAAACTATAAACAGGTTTCTATGTAATAGGTACTCAGTAAATATTTGCTAAATGTCGAACACGTGTTTCTATCTTTTATTTCTCTAAAAGCTGCTTTCAGCTATAATGAGGGTGAGTGGCTGCCTGAAAAAGACACAGTGGGTCATTTCAAGGTTAGCAAAACAAAAATCTTGTAAATGAAAGTGTTACGCCCCTTTGGGGCTGTGTAGCCAGTCCTATCAAAAATAGTAGTGTGTGTTGTGTCACGGTGCCAGAGAAGGGAAGGGAGTGGAAGGGACTTTTCGTCTTCGGTATTTAGAGTAGCTGTGGAACCTTTCCAAGGGCTGTATTTTATTGATAAGTTCCAGTTTTTAAGGTTTTGTTTTTTTTTTCAATTTTTGGGTAGGTCTGTAGGGCCTTAGAAAATTGGATAATTCATGAGAAAAATCCTGTTTTCCTGCCTCACCCAGGTAATAGTTTAGTCTTCTCCTCACTCATCTCAGTATACGATTCCATATCTTTATTCAGCATCTTCAGAGCAGTAGAGGATTTTGGCCAAAGTCTCTTGCTAGTGAGCAGTACCCATGAATCCCACACTTGTAGCCAGCTCAGGAAGAGTTTTCAGTAACTGTAAAATTCATGAAACATGGACACACTGATGAATGTAATATGGTCCTGCTTTAATGATTCAGAAGCACATCAGGGTTATGTTTTAAGGGCATAATTTTGAGCAACAGTCATAACTACAGTAGAAATATGTGGATGATGGCTAATAGAAAATTCCCATTAACCAACTGCTAGACTGGAAGGGACTAGCTCTTTTTCCCTTTACTTAGAAGTTAGTTAATAAATATGTGAATTGGGGTGGCAGTTAAGCTCACCCTTTTTTCTTTATACACCAATATTTCTGTACAGGATTATAGTCCCTGGGTAGGGTTGTGGATGCTGCCTCAGAGACCAGGAAAGGATTTTCCTAGTGACACAACTTCAGGGCCAACATTGCCCTGGGAATTTTTTCTCATTCTCCATGTGATCTCCAAAAATGATGCACTCCTTCTGGAGAAAAATACATCACATTTACAGAGATATAAGATGTATTGCTTTAATGCTTATGCAGTTGGGATGGGTTGGGATTCATAGATAAAATACAATACAAAAATGCAAAACAATCCTCATTGGAATTTCAAATCATCTCCCCTGCACCTTTTAAACTACTTTGTATTTATTGGTTATATCCTGATGGGGCCAGTAGGTCTATGATTATATAGTGTTTCCTTTTTATGTCTCTATTTCCAAATATTTTTGACATAGGGAGTATGTTTTCAAGCCAGAGGGTATTTTATCTTAAACAAAATGTAAGGAAAAAACTATCCACAAGTAAAATTAAAGAAGTTAGTGTTTTCAGATAGTATTTTGTACCTCTATATCTTGAGATATTTTTAAAACATAATTTTGTTGATTTACACATTATCAGATATTTGTATTAGGATTTGGGACCTAAAACAGAGAAGGGATTAGTCATTTAGAGAGGGAAACAAAGTCTATAGAGATGACTGGTTTGGAATAATTAATGTTGTCACAGCGGCAGGCTGCGAATGTCTCAATGTTCATTCCTAGTACCGGCATCATTTAGACACATAGATGCTTGCTCTATAGCTTTCCTTGTGGCTATTTTATCTTTTTTTTTTTTTTTGAAACTTAGCTTGTTATTATTGAGAATATTTGCCTAAGCTAAAGAGCCCCAGCATAAAGCAGTGATCTGAGAAGTTTGGGGTTGAATTTAACACACCCCAAAGAAAGGTAAGATATTCTCTCAGGTTATTCTCCACACCTATAGGTTCAAAATTTTCCTTCAGAGCTGCACAGAAAATATGTAATAGGTCTGTTAGAATTAAAGACAGGGTTTCATCTGAAAATGTCTCTATTCTCTGTACTTTCAGGGCCCTTAAATTCAAACACAAGGCTTGAAAGGCAAGAAGGGCATGGAAACCCAGACATGTAATAATTTGCCTGTGCTTCTAACACCTTTGCCCTAAGTAATCCCACAGAGCTGAACTTAGACGTCTTTTAAATATAGGAGAAATGAGCTCATTAAATTTTAATCATCAACATGCTGCATCTAATTATAATGTGTCTTGTCTTAACTCGTGACTGCTGTATAATAAATTCAATTACTCTGGTTTTCTTTTCTATTTATTTAAACGGATCTGCAGTGAAAGCAGAGTTGCAAACTGCCATGAATGAAGGGAATAAGTAACCCTTAATTATCAAATCATGACCTCATTAGAGCATGTGTATGGGTGTGTGTGTGTGTGTGTGTGTGTGCATGCATGTGTAAAATTTGTTTTTCTAAGGAGGAGAAAGTCAACACTTTTATAATTAGACACCCCCCTCCTTGGGCCTCAAGGGTGTCCCAATAAAGAAAATTTTATACGTTGATGTGCTTCTCATCTCTTCATTTCTTTGTTCTATCACCCTGTTGTTAATAACACCCTGCAGCAAAAAAGTGTTTGTGAAGCTAAGAGCTGTCCAGATAAGAGAAAAGGTCACGATCTCCCTCCTGCATGTTCATCAGCCAACGAACAACAATCTGAAAGTAAGAGGATGTCTGTCAATATGGAGTGGGCAGGCAGCAGCGTGCCATCAAATTGAAGGCAGCGAATGCTCACACAGTTGTACTGGGCTCCAACCTTAACCAAAAATCAATAATCAACAGAGTATTACAATATGAAGTGACTGAATCATGGGAGGCAGTGGTGGAGGGAGAGAACATATGCGTGGAGCTTTGTAAATGCTAAGAATGAGGAACGTGGGCTATTTCTCACCATCTTCAGATTTCTAAGATAAGTGTGTTATAGACGATGAATTGAATAAAGTAGAGTTGGAGAATCTCAGGCACACCCATTTCATTAATGGCAGATTTTTAAAATGAACTTCTAACTTCTGTAAAATGGAGAAATGGAGTTACTTGCTTCATTTCAATCTCAAATTTTGAGTCCAAGGAGTAACATTAATTTGTGTGTATCTTTTTTGTTGTTGTTGTTAGAACAGAGTCTTGCTGTCTCACCCAGGCTGGAGTGCAGTGATGCGATCTCGGCTTACTGCAAGCTCCGCTTCCCAGGTTCAAGTGATTCTCCTACCCCAGCCTCCTGAGTAGCTGGGATTACAGGCACCCGCTACCTAGCCCAGCTAAGTTTTGTATTTTTAGTAGAGACGGAGTTTCACCACGTTGGCCAGGCTGGTCTCGAACTCATGACCTCAGGTAATCCACCCACCTCAGCCTCCCAAAGTGCTGGGATTACAGGCGTGAGCCACCATGCCCAGCTAATTTATGTGTATCTTATTATCATTAACTTAGATGATTGCATAAACAGCAACTGTGTCATAGAACAAATATTATGATGCGGTGGCAAAAATATCCTTGTGGCTAGATTTTAAAAGAACTGAGTGAAGCGTCATCATTTTTTCCAGATTAGTTCAAAGTCCCTTTCTTTCTTTCCCCAGAGGAGTGGGAAAACCCTCCTCTTCCAAGAAGACTTCTTTGATCCATTGGAGTTAAGGGAAGGATTGCCTCATCTTCAGGCCTAGAAACTAATTGTTTTCAGGCAACAGGGATTAATCTAACAGAAAAATTAAATAGCAATGTAAAGTTTAAAAGGAAAATTATACAAAACTTCTTTACTTGTGTTTATTTACTGGCTGCTTCCTGTAAGTATGTGCCACTCCCCTGCTCATAACTCATGAATAATATTTCTTCTGGGAGAGGAAAAACTGTAGCAACAAAACCACAAAACACGTTGTTAGGGTGAATGAGTTTGGTAATAATGAGAGCTTTATTTTCCACTTTTCTTTAAAAGTGGAACTATTTCTCCCTTTATAGCAGTAATTCACTTATTTTACTCTGTTCTATTTTGTCTATCTCTCTATGTGTATATGTATCTACCTACTATTTGCCATCTATCAGTCTATTTATCTACCTGCCATCTCTCTATCTACTATCTTATCAATCTATTTACTATCTATCAATTTATCTATCTATGTATCTATGTATCTACCTACCTACCTATCTATCTGTCTGTCTATCTATCTATCTATCATCTATCTATCTATCTATCTATCTATCTATCTATCTATCTATCTATTTCTTGTTCCAGCCCTACTGAGAATTCTGGCAATGAAGTCTTTCCTCTCTCAGCCATTTATAAGCAAAATCCTAGGCCCTTATAAGCAAAAAGTCCAGTTCTAAATAAAAAGTCTAAGAACACTGGTTGCAATTCACTATTCAAGTTCTATAATTTTCAACTTTATTTGAGCCTGAAAAACATAGAACCGACAGAAGGTTGTTTGCTTGTCTTTATGTTTTGGCGTGACTGATCATTCATAGAGTTTAGCCAGTTGTCAGAAAATCCCACCTTGAAATTCTTTTTTAATTATTATCTCTTTCACAGCTGAATATACTTTGCACCTCCTTTGGTAACTGCCACCCCCTACCCTACATGGGCACACACAAATACACATGCACAGAGAACAAATATACCTCTAATACACCTTTATCAAAAATACAGAGTAAATAAAAAAACTCAAGACATGAAGAATATGTCTGCTGGAAATGAATGTTTTTATTTTTCTCCTGAATTTCCAAAAGAAACTCAGAGAAAGAACTGCTGATCAATTGTGAAGAATGTGATCACAATAAAAGTAAATATTAAGTAGGGGTGGGGTGGGGGCAGGGATCGAAGACCAACTAGACCACAGCACCTGGTGAGGGGGCCCTTGGGGCCTCTCTGGGTGGCTTCCCTGTACCCTTTGAAGTATATCGGCTGCATGGATGCATGGGTATCTGGAGCTCAGCTAGAAAGCCAAATCTATTCTTTTCTCTCTCTCCCTCTCTATTGCAGAGACAGAGGCAAGGGCAAAAATCGTTGCGGCTCTCATACTAAGAACCAGGATGTTTATTGGTGATTTCTCTATAATTTGCAGGGAGAAATAAGAATATGATTTGAGAACATTGGATTCAACTAAATATTCAAGCTTTAGGGTTAATAAACTTGAAAAGATTTTATGTAAGAATAATAGTAGCTTTATCTTCATTGCACAATACATAGGTTTTTAAAAAATCAAATACTGTCGAGCCTAATTCCATAGCCTATACTTTAGGATCAAGAATCTTTCCAAGGTCTGGGGCAAGCTGCTTGGCGAGTGCCAGTAAAGGAGTCTACTGCATCGCAAAGCACACTTGGAGCACTGGTGAAGTTGAGTGAAAGGTCCTAGGAATGGAGTTTTCTCTTTCGATTAACAGCTGCTTAAGCAGCCATCTAGAGAAAGCTTTTACAGAAAAATTCAGGTCAACTTATACCAGGTCAACTTCTATGCCTTGAAGAATAAGAATAGAGTATTCCTATTGAGCACATAATACAATGCTCTTCACACAGAAATAAATCAATAAATGCTGTTGACTGGTGTCTGCCTTTACTTAATGTCTACCCTTTTCGTGCCTCAAACTGCTTTGACAGTATTCATTCACTGAGTTTTTGAGCAACCCTCTCTAACACACAAAATATCTCCCCTTCCCCATAATTACACAATGAAGTCAAAGGAGTTAGGAGACTGGGTTCTTTCTAGGCCTCCATCTATCACTAACATTGGCAGTCATACCACCTTTACGCTGCCACAGTTTCTTCCCTGTAGAACAATGTATTTGAACCAAGGAACTTCAAAAGTCAAGATTTCTCCCAGTTCCAACATTAGGTCTTGAACTCTGATGACAATGTTGCTGCAATAATTGCAACAATATCTCTCTGCAGTGTTATGGTGGTACCATAATCATTATTATCATCACTAAGTCCAATGTTGACTGTGGTTTGCACTTTACATGTATGAGCTCACTTAAGCCTCACCGTAGGCGTAGAAAGTAGTTGCTATTACTATCTGCATTTAACAGATGAGGAAACAGGCAGAGAGAAGCTCAGTAACTTGCTGGAGGTCACACACCTGTTTGTGATGGGGCTGTTAGTTATTGTCCATTCAATTAGATTTCAAACTCTTAAAGTTATGTTTTCTCCTTTTAATATTCCCCTTTAATATTATCCTTTTAATATTATCCTTTAATATTATCCACTTTCAACATGCACGCATGTACACACATACACACATGCATACGCACACACCACACTACACAGCCTTGCCCCTGGGTGATCCTTGGTATATTCAGGTACTTGAACCCATAAAACTCTAAAATCTAATCTATTAATTTATAGGAACAGGGAATTGAATCAGCCACAATATCAATTTATCCTAATACGTAACCCATAACCCATAAAAATTTTCTTTTCTTCCCCAAAGTGTCCCAATTTGTATATGTGACAAGGTTCCAAATTATATAAGTGACTGGAATTATATAAATGACAAGGTTGATTTTCATGTGTGACAAGTGGAATCAGTATTATTACTTTATAGTCACACTTCACGTTTTCCTAAATTACTGAATCAGGAGAAGACAAGAACGTCAAATTATTCTCTGAAGGAAACCTCATCTGAGTCGAGATTTTATTTTGTTGGAGTCTCTGATAAGTATCGATTCATGGATTGATGGACCGATTTGAATCTGAGCCTATACCAAACTTGGTAGAACAACTTCTTATATACTTCTTAATTAAACTTTTAGGGGAGCAGAGGAGATTCTTTTTGAATTAATATTAATAATTGATTGTTGGAAAAGAAGATTCTCGGAAGCAGGGCTATTTTGGTTTTCTTTGGATTCAGATGTGAATTTCAATATTACCTTCCCCACACCACTACTCTATTAAAAATAGTAAATGGATCCCAGTGTATTTTGTTTTTATTACTAATCCCAAAGACCGTGGTAGTTGCCTTTTTCTTCATGTTTACATCAGGACGAATTCTTCTGGGCTTTCCTGTTCAGATCAATGATCAGTGTGGGATCTGCAGTATGGATGGAATTGACCTTCCTTGACCTCTTTTTCTCTAACATAAACCTGGGAAAATGAAAATCAGAAGAACACTGGGCAGGCTGTTCAGCTTTCATTAATCATGCAAAGCTAAATCCTCTTACTTGCTCACTGCTTGAGAATATTAGACTTCAACATGCTGTGGGCCACACTGTCATAAACACTGAATTCCTAGGGAGCAAACAAATTTGGATAATCAGTATTTTTTGGGCCCAGTCTACCAGCTACCTGAGAACTACAGCCTGAAGCAAAGAGGAGGTCGAAGAGGATAAGCAGCAGAGGATCCCAAGATCAATTCTTGAGCTATAAGATAGATCATTCTTTCCCGTGAGTGCAGGTCTTCAACTATCTCCTCAAACAGGGAATGGGAAAGGGCAGGGCTGGAAGGAGGCCTAGGGAATAAGACACATGTCATTCTGAGTCCTGATCAATTGTTAGCATCCTATTTTTTTTTTTTTTTACTTTTGTCTACGTATAATACATTTTCTTATCCTGTAGGGAAAGCTTACCTGGCACAGATGAATTTTGAAAAACTGCCCCATCAGCAAGTAGGCAAGTTATTACCTTGTTAATTAGGGTCACTGCTCACTAATAATTTAGCCAATAACACGGTATTTTTTTAACAAGGCATTTATTGCATTTATTTCCTTTGGCTAGAGCTATAATAAATACAGTGAAATTTATTAATTTATGAAGCTTTTATCTAACACAAATGCATTTGCCATGGTACTAAATTTTCTTCAAGTCTTCATATTCATGTTCCATCGCTGTCATGTTTTCTAAGCTCTGGAATACAAACTTTCCCCTCCCTAAGTAGGTTCATCTGTAGCAATACCTATCTCACAAGGTTGCTTTAAAAATTAATGGAGACAATATGTATGAAATTGGCCTAAATACACACAGGAATTAGTAATGGAGAAAAAGAGATTATTTAATACATGGTATTTAAACAATAGGATAGCCATCTAAAGAAAAATTAAATTGTATCCCTACGTCAATTAAACTTATCTACATTTCAGATGGTTTAAATATTTAATTACAGACACACAAGTAAAACCATAAATGTAGTAGAGGAAAACATGGGCACCATATTAGCATATGGATAGCATTTGTAAGCATAATCCAAACACTATAACAAAAATAAAGGCTTGATAACCTTTGGCTACAGTAAAGTCTTTAAAAATCTATGGGAGAAACAAAATGCCACAAAGAAGATAAAAGAAAAACTTGGAAAATACATCTGTCACTTACATCACAAAAAACTTATTCTTTTATTACATAAAGATCTCCTATAAATCATTAAGATAAAGGCTAATAACTCAAAATTAAAACAGACAAAAGATATGAATAGATAATTCATCAAAAAAGAACGACAAATGGCTTATAACATGCCCTACTTAATTAATAAAAAGAAAACTTCAAATAAATTGAGTTTTGCAAATGTTACAACTGTTACGTTTACCAATTGTTAACAATGTGTTATGTAAGCTTGTTAGAAAGAACGCTATATAGATGTGTAACTATGATCTATATAGATATATAAATATGTTCTATGTGTGTATATACATATATATATATATAATACAAGAGCCTATAAAAATGATATGATACATTTATTTGTCATATCTCTTTAGTCTCCTTTAATCTAGGAATAATTTTTCAGTCTTTTTTTATTCTTCTTGACATTTTTAAAGAGTCAAGGCTGTTTTTATAGAATGTCCCACAAAACGAAACCCATATCAGAGAGCTCTTCTTCCTATTCCTGTTCCTTTACTGTATCTCTACTTATTTCTGTAGGTACTATTTTGTATTTTACGATTTATTTCTCCCTATATATTTATAAGAGTGGATAGGTAATTTATATATGTATATATAATATGTTTCCATAGTTTATCTTTTTATATATAGAAAGCAGTGTACTACACATGCACTCTTCTGTGCTTTGCTTTTTAAATTAATAATATATCCATATTAATTTATAGAGATCACGCTTGTGTTTTTGGATGGTTGTATAATATGCCATTGTGTAGATGCTACATGGTTGATTGAACCAAAATCTAGTGAGAGGTATACAGGTTAATTCCAACATTTTGCAGTTACCATGATGCTGCAATAAATAACTTTATGCGTATGTTGTTGTAGAAGCAGATTTTTAGGGTGAACTATCAATATTTGAGGCATATTAGTAATGTTTTCGTCAAGATGCCATTTGTATGTTTCATGATACTTTTATATATTCCAGATACTGTTGTTAAGCAGTCTACCTAAATAACAAGTAATAATCAGTCACTACATGTTAGGCAATATGCTAAGATCATTATAATATCTCTGCTAAAATATTATGGGTGTGTTATTTTATTAGGCCACACAAGCAAAAGTAAAGGCCATACCATTGCACTCTTCTTCTTTCGTTTTTCTATTAGTTTGGTATTTGTCAAAAAGTGGGAGACCTATCAATAGCTTTAATATGCTTACAAACAAGTGACGGCTACTATTAAGAATCATAATCCGAATCAACTCAAGCATTAGGATCTTATGAAAGAGAAATCCAAGGACATTGACTCAGTGAAGAAATTTAATATCAAATCCTCCACTGAGAATATCTCTGAAGCTCTGCAGAGAAGCTTTGTATTTTCTGCAATTTTATGGGAAGTCCGGAAGCTAGAAACGCTTTGAAGTCCCCTTGCCCTCTTTGTAAAGTCATCTACTTTGTAAGTGGTTGGTTTAGGTTGGTTCAAAAATGCCAGAAGCAGCAAATTCAACATGAATTTCATTTATTTTTGAAACATTGTGTTTGTGTCATGAGTTTGGCTTTGGGAAATTTTGCTGGTGCTCTGTACCTGTCTGTTTTGTAGGAAGAGAGCAGATAAGCTGATGGCAAGAAGGAATGCAGGTCAGTGAGCCTGCTCTGATTCGAGCCCTATTTCTTATCTTGTCCTTTCTTACTCCAAGTCTTCTGCATCATTCACTCTCGAGGATTCTGTCTGCTGTTGCCTAGTGGAGGATCTGGGAGTGGAGACGTTAGAGGCTCTGGGCAGTAAGTTGGAAGACAGTGCTGCCCATGCACACGGCAGGCTCTGGGTGGGGGCTCCACTCCTATCTCTGCAGTTTCCCAGACTTCTCTAACTTACCCTGTCCTCTCTCCTCCTGCTATTCTTTTTTTTTTTTTTCTTTTTCAGGCAATGCCTTGGTTGTATATTTAATTTTCCCAATTATATTCTGATTTTTTTAAAGACAGATTTTTACTAAACATATACAAACAAGCATACTGACATGAAAAGTGAGGAGACTTACGAATTTCTGATTTCTGGGGTATTGGTGAGGATCAGACATCATTTTAAAATGTTACATTTCAGTATAAAAGAGCAGAGTCTACTAAATTATTAGGGATTACAGAGAGTTTAAGAAGAAAAAGAAAGGGCTTATTTGCTTTTAAATATGAAAATGAGAACATTTAAACATCAACAATATTCTCCACCAATAAACACAATAAAATTTTTCTCATCAGTTTATTCAGTCCAATAGAATTAATTCACATTCCATTGGATCTTGAGTTAGCAATCTCACAAGCCTGTATGCCCTTGAAGTGAAAATAGTTCTGTAACCCTGACCCATCCCACTGGTATGGCCTAAGAGTGTTTAAGTGATGCGTCAGAAGCCTGTACCTAAACTCTATTCTGTCCTCCAGCTAGTCTATAGGATTCTGTCTAGTAGTAAAATTTTCCTTCCTATCTCATATTCTTCTAAACTTCTTATTTATTCTCACATGAATTCTTATTATTCCCTTAGGCCTAGGCATTTGAGTCTCAAATACTAAAAACAATCTTCCATACGCTATGTCATCTTTCCCTCAAGGTAATGCATGCAGACTCTGTGACTGCCTGGAAGAATGATAAAGGAGAATCATATCCAAAAATATTAGGCATCACTTCATGCCCCAGTGCCTTGACTGCTTGTCCCATTCTCCTCATCTTCTTCCTTTCCAAACTCAATTAAAAAAATCATTTGCCAAAAGAGAATCAAAGGTAATCTTACGTTCAACATTATTGTTTACTAGAGAACTATAAAACAGCAGGAGGTTTATGTAAGTGTTTTTTAAGCTGCTTACATCCGTCATCCATCTCTTCTCCTTGGTCATTTCTCATTTCAAAGTCCAAAGCCTGGTCTTTGGTGACAAATAGAGCTGGAACTAAATCCTGACTTTGCAAGAGAAATAAGATTTCATGCTTACTTTCAACATCTGTAAAATGGGGATAACAGCATCTGTCAGAAATTTCTGATTAAGACTCGATAAGAGATATTTACAGTGTATAGAACAGTGTAGGTGGTCAGTAGCTTCTCACCTCTGCCTTCTTTCCTCCTTTTGTTCTCTCTCCAAATATGTATCTATTGCTCAAATATTATCCTTAACAATAATAAGGGAAACAACAATAGAATCAAAGATAACAAGTCACAATCCCTTAACCATCTTAATATTTTCATTTTCTAAGTTTCATTTATATGTAGTTCTGAAGGATCACCATGGTGTTTAGTGAGAAGATACGCTTTTTGAATAAACTTTCATATTAAAGCAATCTAAAAATGAAAAAAATATTCTCTTTCAGCTTCTGTAAAAGAATATTTCCTGTTTTCATTTTTAAATCTTGAGATTAAGGATTTAAGGTGAAGGATGTTTAGGTAAAGGTGAGAGGGAAGCAGAGAGGAAAAAAGAGGGATGAAGATGAGATGGGATGATACAGATAAAAGAGAGTTGTAAGCATAAAGGCATGAGGGTTATGGCTTGTCTTGCAAAATAGAACAGATGAAGCATCCTCTGCAAGACAATTTTCTTCTTTTCTTACCCTCTGTGCTAAGATAAATTTTTTTTTCAGATCATGATTACAGGTTAATTTATGACTTCCCTTAATTGTCTGAGCAATGCAGGGTTAATGTCCTGGTAAGGACAAGTTCTCTTTTACTTTATGAGAGCAATCACTTAACGAAAATTAGGCTATTACTTTTTATCTCCTTTGCCTTGGCAATGCCTGATAGCATGGGACACTTCTGCAAATTTTCCTCTTCTTGTCCTGTGTTAGAGAATAGATTTTTATTTGGCTTTGACACTTTGAAGATTTCCTGATAGTTGATAACAAGATTGAACTCCAGAAATGTCATCTGGTAAATCAGGTTGAAGCAGTATATCTTCCCAGGGCTGTGAAGGTTCTGCTTTTGAGTGAATGTTGGTTTTAGGAGAAGCTACCACTAGAAGGGAATTTAGGACCAGGAGATACCCAAGGGTATAGCGCCTTCTGCCATTTCCAGAAACGCTGGACTAGTGCTGGGCGGAACATAGTACTGTTGAAAAGTTTAGTTTGGAGCCATATATGGGCCTGGAATTGGTTCCTGGATCTCCAAGTGCCAGCTTTTGAGTTAAAGCTTACTCTACTTACCCTTAACCTCAGTTTCTTCATATGTAATATGGGAATAAATGTATCTACCACTTTGTTGGATTCTACCATAAGTGACTGATTAATTTACAGTCACTGGGTTCTACTCTGTGTCAGATACTATGCTAGTTTTTCAGGGGTTATCTTGAGATTGCCAAAACTAGACCTTGAGACAAGATTTGTGTGGGAGTGATTTATAAAGGAATGCCTTCAGGAGAAACCTGTAACAGAGTAATGGAAACAGCAAGGAGGAAAAAGACAGGCCAGGGTGCCATTTCAGGCAAAGACCCACAGAGGGTGGCTTCAAGCTGATCCTGCAGGGGATCACTGGAAAATGAGGTATGCTGCAGTATTTGTTCCCAACTATGGAAAAGGGCGCTGGGCTTTCATACTCTAGTACCAATCAGATTGGCTAAGGGCTATCCCATGGGTGAAGGGTGAAAATAAACTCTAGCCCTCCAAAGAGGGTTGCAGATACAGCCTATTAGAAACAGAAGCACATGGAAGGCAGAGAAGAGAAACTAAGGATGGTAAAGGGGATTCCAGGAAATCCAAATGTTTCCTACTAGGAGATATAATGGTTAAAAGATAAACATGATCTCTAACCTCATAGATTTTACACTCTTAATTGGGGAAACAGATAGGTAAACGGGGAAATGCAATGCTGTAAGGGCTGTTGTGGAGGAAGGTCAGGGTACTATGGGAGTGCAAGGAGGAAGCACTGGGAAAGGATCAAGGAAGTGTGCCCAAAGGAAGTGATGTGTCGTTGGTAAGTAGGACTTACCCCGGCGGAGTGGGAATGAAGGGTCTTCCAGGAAGAGGGACTGCCTGTGTGTGGTTTAGAACAGACAGAGTATGACATATTTGAGGAGCCGAAAGAAATACAGTCTTGGCTGGAGTGTACAGTGAAGGGGGGCGGAAAGAGGAGGCACTGAGAAATGATGCTGTAACAGTGAGCAGGATTCTGACCGCACGGAGCTTGTCAGGGCTGGGTCAGCATTAGAAGAGGTATTGAAAGTTACATGCTTGGTGTCCGACTAATATTCTACAAATAATATCTAATGTTGGAAGTAACAGCCTGTGGGAGAAGTGGTATGACTATGATCACTACCTCTATTATTATTCCTCTCTTACAACTATTTACTGTTAACTTGGGACCAAACTAGAGGCCTAGCTGTGTTACACTGTATATGTGTTTATTATGTCTCTCCAAACAGCCTGTAAGTTCCATAGGGTAAGGACTGTGTGTTTTATCCAATTATTCTCATATTCAGCATAATATATTTGGTAAGTGAATAAAAAATGTGTTTGAGCCTTAGGCATGCCAGAAGTTGGGGCGGGGGTGGGGAGGGAAGTCTAAAGATGTACTAGACAGTCTCCAGGCTCAAGTACATTCTTTTATTTACTCAATGGCTATTCACTGAACGTAATTTAGTAGTGCATACTAACCCTTTGTTAGATGCTGAGGATACAGTTATGAGGGACACAGATCCCTGTCCTTATGGAACTTACCACCTAGCATCATGGTTCTCACTGGGCATGGTTCCACCCCATAGGGAGCATTTGGAAATTTGTGGGGATGTTTCGGGTTGTCACAGTATTGGAGGATGCTGTTGGCACTGGGTTGGCAGAGATGAGATAAACTAGGTTTCTACAATGTGCAGGACAGGGCTGTGCAATGAAGAATCGTTCTTTATCCTGCATGATCTTTCAAACATCTTGAGGAACATGCATGTAGGTGACAAAAGCTCTTTGCATTTAATGTAGAATCAAACTGGTTAATATATAAACACAAAGTGGTTTTTGTATGATTTGATTTTGTACTGATTTTTTTATTGCTTTAAAAAATCACCCAACGTAAAATTTACCATCTTAACCACTTAACACATCCTAGCAAATGTTAATCATATAAACCAGTGCACAATTCAGTAGTGTTAAGTGTGTTCACATTGTTGTGCAACAGATCTTTAGAACTTCTTCACATTGCAAATCTGAAACTCTGTACCCAGTAAACAACAGCTCCCCTTTCTTTGTTTTTCCACCCCCTGACAACTATCATTCTACTTTTGGTTTCTATGAATTTGACTATTTTAAATACCTTATTTAAGTGAAATCATATAGTATTCATATTTGTGTGACTGCCCCATTTCACTTAGCATAATGTCTTCAAGGTTTATCCATGTCCTAGCATATGTCAGAATTTCTTGCCTCTTTAAGGCTGAATAATATTCTATTGTGTGCATCTACTACATTCGGTTTATCCATCCATCCGTAATGGAACTTGAATTACTTCCACCGCTTGGCTATTGTGAATGATGCTGCCATGAGCGATGCTGTGCAAATAATCTCTTTGAGAATCTTTTTCAGTTTTTCTGGATATTTACCCAGCAGTAGATTTGCTGGATCATATGGCAATTTTATTTTTAACTTTATACTTACTTTTTTCTATAAAAAATACAATTGTGAATCAAGGAAAGATTGCATTTCATTTCCCCAACTTAGTAAAGAATCGTTTGCCATTTGGGAAAAATCATGTTGCCAATGGGAATGTCGCTTATGGTATTTGATCATCAGTTTAATGCATTTAGATGAGGTTGCATTTGTAGCTATGATATTCACAACAATTCTATATGTAACACAAAGTTCAGACTAGTTGGTTGTATCTTTTTGTGTGCTTGTGCCCAAGCATTTACGTAATAATGTGCATATGTATAATTTTGTCACAAGTTAGTTTCCTTTTATTGTTCCCTTACATTGTTAGCATTATGTTGACTTTTTGGAAATTAATGTGTGGTACGTTATGTAATCTATGAATTTTTTTCTTTCAGGATGCTAAAAGGGAGCTATAAAATGTTATCTTAAAAAGGAAACATTGGTTTTGATTGGCTTAAATATTCTAAATTTTTAACACGAACCACATTCTAATGAGAAAGAACTTAAATTGTGATACATATTCATAACAAAATCTTGAAAACTGCCCTAGTTTTATAGGTTGGGAGGTTCTGGAGGCAGACAGATATTTCTGTCTACGTCTAAAAAGTGGGGCATGTGTTTATCTGCATCAGGGAAACTCCTTTTCCAACTGTCTTCAGTTTCTGAAACTTGTTTGAGTAGATGAAAATGATGGATCTGCCTTGGTTTTATGTTTAATAAAAATTAATCATCAGCATTTTTGGGGATTCCATTCTTAATGGGTAGATAACCATTGGGCTTTAAGAAGTGTTCACCATTTTGGAAAATCATATCTTGATGGCTATTCACGGTGTCTGGGTCTGTAAATTGAAATGTCTGTATCAGTCTGTATTGGTAAAATCACATTCACAGTGACTCTACCTACAGGGGCAAACATCTGCCTACTTCCTCATTAGGTTTCCTAGCGTAGTTATCCCAGGACATTCATATATTAAAATATGTACTGTTTTATTATAACTTACTTTCTTTTTATTTCTTTTTTATATTGCAGTTAGGGCATTATATTGATTTTTAAAAAAATAAGTGTGTGGGAAGGTTATGTTATCCATTCATTATATTTCAGCTTAGTTTTAAAAAAGGTACTGGACTTTGGGAGGCCGAGGCAAGCAGATCACCTGAGGTTGAGAGTTTGAGACCAGCCTGACCAACATGGAGAAACCCGTCTCTACTAAAAATACAAAATTAGCTGGGCATGGTGGCACATGCCTGTAATCTCAGCTACTCAGGAGCTGAGGCAGGAGAATTGCTTTAACACAGGAGGTGGAGGTTGCAGTGAGCCAGGATCATGCCATTGCACTCCAGCCTGGGCAACAAGAGCAAAACTCCCTCTCAAAAAAAAAAAATAGTTTCTGGAAAATATTTGTCATAAAAAGGGGATTTATACCTGGTAGTTTTGAGACCCACAAGTCTCATGAATAAATAATTATACCAAAAACGAATCAATTACATTGTGATGAGTGCTATTCAGGAAAAGCACAGAGTGACATGACCTTATAGTTCCATTTAGTTTCATGACATGCACCCTGAAATAGTGATTTTGGTAAGTCCTCTGTCAACTACTGTGCCACGTGACTGGCACCTTGTTAAGAGGAGCTCCTTGTCCTTGCAAAGGGTGCAGGTGGGGAAAGAGTGTGATATCCATTTAGCAGGACCCTTACCTATAAGGGTCTGGCTATAGCATT
This sequence comes from Cacajao melanocephalus, assembly GCA_963573385.1. Taxonomy (NCBI): domain Eukaryota; kingdom Metazoa; phylum Chordata; class Mammalia; order Primates; family Pitheciidae; genus Cacajao; species Cacajao melanocephalus. Next base: position 7,358 of record CAUYLG010053553.1, on the reverse strand, counting down.
TGAGGTGACAGGCCTATATAAGTATGGCACTGTGGGGTGTGCAGGACTCATTCTTGGGCTCATTCTGTAGATGGTGAAAGAAGACACAGCACCCTCAGGAAGACCTCATTTATTTTTTCATTTAACAAATATTTATTAAGTACCCTCTATGTGACAGGCATTTTTTGAGACACTGCAGGGAGTAAAACAGACAAGAATCCCTGTGTGTCTAAAGCTTAACTTGCTGTCAAAGCAGCCAGGCAGTAAACAAATAAACAAGTAAGTGTATAGTATGTCACATAGTGATAAAGGCATGGAAAAAGATAAGGCAGCATCAGGGGAATGGAGAGTCTGGAGATGGGACGGGAGGGCTAGTTTATATCAAGTGGGCAGGGAAACATCTTAGATAAGATGGCATGTGAGCAAAAATGTGGAGTGCTTCCCACTCAGCAAGAGCAAGCCAGGCCAGGAGTGTCTCCCACTGTTTTCCCTCCTGCCTCTACCGCCTCTTGCTATTCTTCCTGCTACTCCCTGGTGCAGGCTCAGCATCTCACTCCCAGACAAGCACAGCTGGCCTTGTCCTTTGTTCCTCTGCTCTCCTACCCAGTTGTTCCCCCTTACACATAACTACTGCTCATTCCTGCTGGATTGTTCTTCCTGCAGTCTGGTTGCAAATACATTCCTCCCCAAAACTCTGCATGAGACCCTGGCACGGTGGCTCACGCCTGTAATCCCAGCACTTTGGGAGGCAGGGGCCGACAGAAGACCTGGAGTCAGGAGTGTGAGACCATCCTGGTGAACATGGTGAAACCCTGTCTCTATTAAGAATACAAAAATTAGCTGGGTGCAGTGGTGGCCATCTGTAATTCCAGCTACTTGGAAGTCTGAGGCAGGAGAATTGCTTAGACTGGGGAGGTGGAGGGTTGCAGTGAGATGAGATTGCGTCACTCCACTCCAGCCTGGGTGACAGAGCCAGACTCTGTCTCAAAAAATAATTCTGTGTGAGACCTTAATCTTTACAAATAAAGTCCAGACTGTGGAGCATGGCATTCAAAATCTTCCAGGGGCAGCCCCCCACTACTCTTTACAGCATTCTCTCTGTTGCTGTTGCCTTTAACAGACCCCATTCCCCAGTCAAACCAAATTCCTGCTCTCCAAGTCTGACAGTGCTTTCTCATCTTACCTATGTAAATTTTTTCCCTTTCTCATGCCCTCTCCTTAAAACACACTTCTTCCATGCTCCTTCTTCTCAAATCCTAGCCTTCAAGATTCACGCCATTCTATATTCCAGGATAACTTCCCCATTCCCTTGAGAATCTATGCTTGTTTTCATTGTGTACTATAATTTCTTCCCTGTTGAAGTGTAACCATGAGTCTAGATAGACAACTGGAGGAAGTAGCAGGGGAGGAAGCTCAACCATCATTGGGAGTCACATGGGTAACATGAAGGCATGTCCTCGTGTGTGAGTAGAGGCCAACAGGGTGGGGTAGGGTCTATGGAGAGCTGTAAGGTGCATGCCTATCTAAAGTCACTCACAGAGTCCTTACGCCATGTTTCTGTAACTTGTGGAATAAAGAGTATTAAAATCAGATTGACATGGACTTAAATTCTGGTTGTGTTACTTACTGATGTGTAAATTTTGGCAAGTCATTGAACTCCTTTCATTCTGTTTCTTCACTGCTGTCCTGGGGGTAATAGCACCTCTTTAAAATGTTTAGTGAGGTCTATATGAAGTGCCTGGTACATCATAAACATTCAAAACACTATCTCTCTTCCTCTGTGTTCTCCGTGATGTCAAGCATAGTACCAGTCACGTGGTAGTTCTCCACAACTGTTTGCTGAATTAGACTATCCATACAAGAGAGTAAAGGGTCAAGAGCAATTGAGGGGATGTCCTGGTCATAACTGATGAGAATGCTGAGGGAGAGAATTCAGTGTGGGCTGGAGGTTTGGGGGAGGCCTCATGGAGGCAATCAGGCTGCTGCTGGGCTCTAAGACTAGATAGGGTTTAAATGAGCAACTGACAGGGAGATGGTGAAACATCATGAATGAAGACTCAGAGGTAAGCGAGTGTGAGAAAGACATCATGGTCCCCACTGGTGGACAATTTTGTGAAAGCATCAGCCTTGCTGGCACACAGAATTGAATTAAATCGATTACCAGAGTCCCCTTACCTTTTTCCTGAGAGATGGGTGCTTCCCCCTGTGGCATTCAACCATAAAATCCTTGTATGGAGCCAAGCATTGCTGTGTGTGTGTGTGTGTGTGTGTGTCTATCAGCAGTTAGGCTATTTCCTTTAAATAGCATTTGATGAAGCTGGTAAGTTCTAGGCTTGCTGGTATAAGGATGTAGTTGGTATAATAATGAGTCATTATTATTGAATAGGCCCATGTAATTAATCTAGGAAAATCATGTACTGATGTACTATACTACTGAGTAGAGTGTATAGTGAGAGTCTTGTGTCCTAGAGGAATGTAGACTTCTTTCAAAGCATTTTTAAAATGCAGATTTCCTCTGCTCAGGTCTGTATCGCTCATTTTTCATCTGTCTGCTTCTCTACTTCAGCTGAGAACAATGCACTTCTTTTCAGTCCAACAAAGGAAGACATTTAAAGATTGTAGACAAAGAAGGCAATTGTAAATATATATGTATGTATATACATATATATCATGTGTGTGTGCATATATGTATACATATATTTATAGTAAGTTAAAAATTTATTTCAAATTCACCCAAAGTTTTTAAAAATAGCATACTTTGGGCAGGAATAAACAATCTATAGATTGTTACCTAAAAGCTGAAAAGTATTACAAAGAGAAAACAATATGGCACATAAAAGATTTAAAAATGTTTGGCACCTAGCTGGTACAGGAATGATTTGCATAAAATGGAATAGAGTTTAGGATGACTCATATTTGTTTTAAGCAGAAAATCAACAATATATTCTGAAAACAACATGGCTAGTCTATCTTTAAAAAATGCTTTAAATGAAACTTGAAAAGTTTAAATACATTAATTGGATACTTTTTGTTGCATGAAAAATATTTGTTGAGTCAAAGCTAGTTGGTTATGATATTAGTTTGATAGTTGACATTTTTACGTATACCTTAAACCTTTATGTTCCAAACGGCATGAGACTACTGTCCATAGTTTGCTGACATTTCTATTGAGACAGAAACCTCTTAAAAAATAGTTTATGTGAAGTAACATCAAGACTGATATTATTTTGACTGAATTTTTAGGGAGGATCTTTAAAAACAATCCTCGCTGTTTCCTGTGAAATAAAAACCTCATTATAATGAATCAAACTGCCATTGTTAGAAAGAATGCTCCCCCTCCACAGTGTATTACTTTAATAGACATAACATATTTGGTTTCATTGCAATATTTAATTTAAAGAAAATATCTTTCAGAATTAGCATAAAAATTTATACTATTTACGGTTTAGTATTCAGGATATTTGTTGGATTCTGTGACACTATTCACAGTGTTTGTTACTCATAGACATCAAGAATTAGTCACAGAAGAATTCCTTCGTGGAAAAGCAGACTTTAAATGAAAAATGTTTTTCTGAGTCTTCAGATTTCTATACCACACTTTTAAAGAGTGGATAAAATGGACAATGAAAATGTTCACTATCTCTAAGCAGGATGTGAACCATAGTTGCCACTAAGTAAATTCCCCCATCATGCCTCATGGTCTATTGAGTTCATTCAAGATGTAATTGGAAAAAATACAACTATGTCAGGACAGACATGAGGGCTTGTCTTGGGAATGGGGTATTTTATAATGTTACAGACTTTCTTTCCATTGACACTCCTCATTCTTATCTAATAAAGTACAATGCTACAACTTTTGTAACTCACCAAAATAATTAAAGTGGACACACTGCCACCCTGTGAATGTTATATCAACAATTAAGTGTGAAAATGATGCCAGGTCTGGGAAGTAGGTCCTGTACCTTATCATTATTGTGGGCTAATCTGTTTCGTTCATGAACTAACCAGAAGCCACAAGAAAAGCTTGAGATTTGAGGCCTGAATTCTGTATTCTCTCTTCTAGAGTAGGACTGACTTTTGGCAGGAGATTCTTTCCACACTGTTCTTAGGTTTCATCAAAACCAAAAAGAAATAAACAAACTAAAAACAAACCCTCTCATTAATCCATGGTGAAAAATTACTAAAAAGAAAAAAAAATCCTGTCGGAATAAGAGAAATCTCACTTCGGAAAGATTTTAGCATGAATCAGCCTTCTTCCTAAGCAGCGTAGTAGAAGTGCTTGGGCTTTGATGTTAGAAGGAAGCTTTTTCCCTGGCCAAGTTACTCTCTGCACTGTAGGTTCCTCATCTATGAAATGTGGCTAGTAAGGCATCCTTTATAGGCTTGTGCAGATTATCAGTTGAGATATCCCATCACAGGTGCTTGACTATATATTATCATCAAAACATAGTTATTTGAGAACTATCTATATAGGGTACATGGATCCCACACAATTGAAAGAAATGTTGGCTTTGTTCTTGCCTCCTGACAAGCTGCATCTTTTGGGTTTCAACAATCTTTCATTGTGCATCAGTTTTGCAGCAAAGTATCACATGAGCCCTTAGAAAGACTGTTGAATGGGAGAATTCATCTTAACGAAATCAATGGGTGACTGGAGCACTCACTGCTTTCCAGGGAGTTTAATTTCTCCAGCAAACATGGATTAGGTACCTAATATGTGCTGGCGCACCAGACACGAGCTCAGTTAGAGTGGGGGCTCTCGATGTGGCTAAGACATACTCTGTGTTTTCTCCAGAACGATTGGGAGACGGTTATGTAAGTAAAGACATTCTGGTGTAGTAAGTGTGGTCACCAAGCTGTTTGTTATGTGCTGAGAGCACAGACTCTGTTTTAGCGCTGAGGAAAGCTTCATGAAGGAGTCGACATTTGAATTGGGCCTGAAGCAGAATTTCAAGGCATGTGCATAAGTTAGGAGCTACAGAGGAGCATTGTGTGTTTGGGAAGTTTTTTAGAGTGACTGAAACAGAAAATGTTAGGGACTCTCTGGGGCCTAATTACAAATGGCTCCCTTTGCGCCTATCTAGTAGACAGTGTGTGGGAAAACTCTGTGTCAGTGGTGATTGGGGAGGCCAGAAACTTATTAACAAGGCTTTCAGGAATAGTCAAGCAAGAGAAAATGAGGGCTGAGAGCAAGGCAGAGGGCAGTAGCATTTGCTATAGAGAGTAAAGGAGAGAGGATCCATGGGAGAAGCTGAGATTTCTACCTTTGCTGTGGGATGACAATGTTGTCACTTGTTTATCTTGGCTAGCTGGCTGCCAATACCTCCAGGTCTTGAAATCTTCCTACCAACTTGAGCATGTCTCTTGTTTCCTAAATAACTCAAGCAGTTCAAAGATACAATCATTGCTCAGGCTCCTTCACGTGTCATCAAAAGAAAAGGATGATGTGGAATGTTTCTCACCATTCTCTGGGTGGGTGCCATGGTTGCCTAGCTATCTATTGTTTTTCACTGAGGTCTGTGGATCCCTGAGCATTTCTAAGACGCTTTTGGGGAGTCTACCAACTCAAAACTATTTTCATGATGATACTAGGATGTAATTTGCTATTTTCACTCTCATTCGCTTTTAGGTGTTCAGATATATGATGACATCATTGCTCTGATGGCTAGTGAAATATGTCTTGGGTGTTTTTGTGCTTTCCAGAATTTTCTAAGGTAGTAGATTTAGAGTAAATATATGAGCATTTTTAGAGATTAACTCAGTATGTTTTCAATACTTGGATCATACCCTTAGTAACAGATTATGTCTTATATATTATGTGTAATTTTATTGTCATCCACTAAATCATTAATTGAAGTTTTCCTTCCACCTAAGTAGAAACACAATAAGAAATATACTTTATTGTCTTGATTTGTAATATTTTAAATATATGTAAAGATATTTACAATATACATAAAATATATTTTTAAACTTTAAATTTTATCTAAAACTTATTTTAGATTTTAATATTTTATTCTATAATAAAGTATATTTTTATCTAATATTTAAAAATATAGACCAAAAATGAAGGGAGAATAGAAGAACAGCTTTTTCAACGCACAAACTGTCTGTATATGAAGAAAAGGAAAAACGTGAAACTGACCATAGAGAATTCTGTGACTCTGGAAGGGAGGAGTTTGAGTGAAACTGTAAATGGGAAACAAGAGAATGATGAAAGATGTCTTTCCCTTGTTTTTAGTGATGTTAATAACTAACCTTATTGTGTTACGGGCAACAGAACATTTTAAATAAAACTATGGTGGCACTTGTGATACCATTTTAAGACCACTATTTAATAGTTAAAGCAAAAAGAATTCAATATATTAAAGTAAGTATGATAAGGTCTTTAAAAATAAAACATTTCCAAATGAGACATCTTAGGTAAATTAATTATTCCATTGCATTGGCTTGAGAAGTGCATATAAATAGCCAAGAGACTAATCGAGCTATGTGTGTTCAATTTGAATTAATTCAATTTGAATGTTGAATTACTTTTCCCTTTTAAATGGGTGAATCTCGGTTTGCTTGTATCCACTCAGTATCAGCATCAATGAATCATCAAAGACAATCATTTATGTGACTATGTGGCAACAAACACAGGTGGGTGCTGAAATAATAAAAAGTATTGAGTAACTTTTTTTGCATCTTATGATTTATCTTTGAAAAACAGTGTTGACATAGATGACGATTGTGTAAGAATAGCGCAATATTTTTTGCATCTTAGCAAAAATGAAAAGAGAGCCACCAAAGTGTCTCGGCAGTCATGGTATTCCCCTACTGCATATTTGCAATTTTTTTATTTTTATTTTTTATATTTATTATTATTTTTAAAATTATATATATTTTATTGTACTTTAGAATCTAGGGTACATGTGCAGATCATGCAGAATTGTTGCATAGGTACATACATGGCAATGTGGTTTGCTGCCTTCATCACCCTGTCACCTATATCTGGCATTTCTCTCCATGTTATCCCTCCCCAACCTCCCTACCTCACACTGTCCTTCCCCTAGTCCCCCTCAACAGACCCCACTGTGTGATACTCCCCTTCCTGTGTCCATGTGTTCTCATTGTTCAACACCCGCCTATGAGTGAGAACATATGGTGTTTGATTTTCTGTTCTTGTGTCAGTTTGCCAAGAATGATGGTTTCCAGGTTCATCCATGTCCCTACAAAGGACACAAACTCATTGTTTTTTATGGCTGCATAGTATTCCATGGTGTATATGTGCCACATTTTCCTTGTCCAGTCTATCATCGATGGGCATTTGGGTTGGTTTGAAGTCTTTGCTATTGTAAACAGTGCTGCAATGAACATTCGTGTGCATGTGTCCTTATAAT